>CM074495.1:24133899-24385676 GCA_037389245.1 Oryzias sinensis | reverse complement strand
CCCCGACCCCCACCCCAGCCCACGGCAGAAGGGCAAGGAGCAGCGACGACCAGGCCCCCCCACCCCCTAAGTCATGGAGTTAGCTATGGGAGACCAGAGAGACTGAGTTCTTTCAACGTTACTTGAACCTTGGGCTGACATTTTTTCCAAGCTGATATGATCAAGCAGCAGATTTCTGTGTTGACTTATATTTATATTTTTCTTGCTTTTCCAATTTATTAAAATAGTTTTTTTAGCAATGCAAAGAGTTATGAAAATGATAGAGCCTAATCCTCCTTCTACATCGATGGCACTCATGTCACCAAGCACACAAAGTGACGGTGAAGCTGTGATTGAAACCTTAAGCCAGACTGATAGATTGGCACATACCTGCTGCCAGAGAGCCTGGACAGGCGTGCAGAACCACAGTGCATGCATGTAATTGTCTGGTAGATTACTGTCACAGTGCTGACAAATGTCTGAGTTACTGAGACCCATCTTGAACATCCTCTGTCCAGTGTAGTAAATTCTGTGAAGAGTTTTGAAATGGATTAGCTGCAGATTTGGACTTTTTGTCAGTTTAAAGGTGTTTAGACAAAGTTCTGACCAAAAGCTTTCCTCTGTGCTGATGCTCAAATCCGCATCCCATTTTGTTGTCGGAAGTGAGATATTATTATCTAAATTACATAAAAGTTTGTATATTTTGGAGAGAGTTTTATTCATTGAGAAATTGATCAGAGTAGTAACTACATCTGGTAGCTTTAAATCGTTGTCTCTGTATTTAAACTTTTTAGTAATAATTGCTTTAAGTTGCTGATATTCCAAGAAGTTATTTATTCCATGTTTGTCTTGAAGTTCCTGGGGAGTTATGAATCTTCTATCAATAATTATGTGCTCTAGTTGTTTTATGCCCCCTGCTTGCCAAGCTGGGAAGTGGATAATCTTTTTGTTTATGAGGATGTCTGGGTTGTTCCAGATGGGTGTCATTTTGCACGGTTGAATTGATGATTTTGATATTTTGAGAAATTCCCACCAGGCAGTTAAAGTGGCGTTTATATTAATACTTTTGAAACAATCCTGTTTTTTAACTATTTGGCTAATAAATGGAAGATCTGACAGGTTGATCTTTCCACATAACGCCTGTTCCAAGTCTAACCATGAGTTGGTTTCTGGATTATTTTTTAACCATTTTAAGATGTATTGTAATCTATTTGCAAGAAAGTAATTGTGGAAGTTAGGTAATTCTAATCCTCCACATCTTTTTGCAGATTTTAAAGTTTTTAGACTAATTCTTGCAGGTTTATTGTTCCATAGAAAGCTTGATATGGATGAATCTAATGTTTTGAACCATTTTAATGGCGGTTGTGTGGGAATCATTGAGAATAGATAATTAACTTTGGGTAAGATTTTCATTTTTACCGTGGCTACCTTGCCCATAAGGGACAGAGGCAGGTTGGTCCAGCGTGTTAGATCGTCCTGTATGTTTTTCAGTAATGGGGTGTAGTTTAGCTGCACCAGTTCTGATATTTTGGGGGAAAAATAAATACCTAGATATTTTATATTGCCTGATTTAACTGGTATTGTGAGTCCTTGCTCCGCATTACTGTTCAGTGGTAATAAAACAGATTTATTCCAATTAATGGAATAGTCTGATATAGAAGAGAATTCATTAATGATTGTTGCCGTTTCATTTACAGAATGTATATTACTTAAAAACAGCAATATGTCATCTGCATAGAGACTAATTTTATGATGGCTGTGTTTGGTTTTAATTCCTTTAATACTCTCATTCTGTCTTATTGCTGCAGCTAGAGGCTCGATAAATATTGCAAAAAGAGAGGGGGAGAGTGGGCAACCCTGTCTAGTTCCTCTTCCAAGAAAAAACCTGTTGGAAGTCTGTTTATTAGTTCTAACTGATGCATTGGGGTTGTGATATAATATTTTGATCCAATTGATGAATGATTCTCCAAACCCAAACTTATGGAGGGCAGCAATGAGGAACTTCCAATTTACTCTATCAAAGGCTTTTTCAGCATCCAGTGATAGTATAGTCATTTCCTGGTTTTTGATGGCGGCAAAGTCTATTATGTTAACGAGTCTGCGGACATTGTCATCCGAGTGTCTGCCTTTGATGAATCCAGTTTGATCAAAGTGAATTATGTGAGGAGTGACTTTTTCTATTCTCTGTGCTAGTGCTTTGCAGATAATTTTTACATCTGCATTAATTAAAGAAATGGGGCGATAGCTTGAAGGACTCGTGGGGTCTTTGTCTGGTTTTAGGAGAAGGATAATGTTGGCAGAGTTCATGTTAGGTGGTAGAGATTGGCTTTCATTGATAAATTTTACCGTATTATAAAACGTTGGTGCCAGTTGTTCCCAGAATTCCTTATAAAACTCTGCAGGAAAGCCGTCGGGTCCTGGTGCTTTGCTGTTAGGCATAAGTAACAGAGCTTCATGAAGCTCAGACAACGAGAGCGGAGAGTTTAAATTTGTGATTTGATCTTCGTTTAACTTGGGCAGGTTTATATTGTTAAGAAATGAGTTGATGCTTTGTTCTGATGGATTGATCTGTGGAGTGTATAAGTTTTGATAAAAGTCTTTAAACGCATTATTAATTTTTACCGGGTCATGGGTGACATTCCCTGTTTGGTCCATAATAGAAGTGATTGTTGATTTTTCTTTATTAATTTTAAGCTGATTAGCTAGAAATTTGCCAGATTTATTTGAGTTTTCATATCTTTCCAGTCGAAGCCTTTGTATCTGGAATTGTGTTTGTTTATTGATGATGTCATTAAACTGCAGCTTTAAATTTTTCAGGTCGCCCAGTATGTGTTCCTGGGCAGAAGCAGCATAAGCAGTCTCCAGAGTTTTGATTTTATTTTCTAATTCTATTAAATCTGCTTTCTCTTTGCGTTTTTTATGCGTTGAATAAGAGATGATTTTCCCTCTCATGACTGCTTTTGCTGCTTCCCAAAGAATACTTGGTGATATTTCAGAAGTATTGTTGAATTCTAAGAAGGTTGCCCACTCTTTTTTAAAGAATTCAATAAATTCCTGGTCTTTTAACAGAGACGTATTAAACCTCCAGGTTGAACCCGAGGGTGTGGGTACTTCCCTTGAAATAGTAACAGAAACTGGTGCATGGTCACTGATAATAATTGGATGAATGTTGGAACTTTTAATTTCTTTCAAAAGGGAGTTACTGACTAATAAATAATCTAAACGAGAGTGTGAATGATGAACTGGAGAGAAAAAGGTGAACCCCTTAGTGCTTGGATGACATGAGCGCCAAGCGTCGCAGAGACCCAAATCATTCATGTACTGCTTTAGAATACTTGCAGATTGCCATGTACGCTGGTTTGCTGCTGTGCTGAGTCTGTCAAGTTCAGGGTCCAAAACAAGGTTGGCGTCTCCTCCTATAATGATTGTGGAGTCAGAGTGAGCTGAGAGTGAGGTGAAGAATCTGTGAAAGAAGGAAGAGTCGTCAGCATTCGGGCCATAGATGCTTGCTATGCAATAGTCCTTATTCTGAATGGATATATTAATGATTACAAATCTGCCTTCTGGGTCAGTAACTGTATCCTTATGAGTAAATCTAACATTTTTATTAATCAAAACTGCAACCCCTCTTTGTTTGGAGTTGAGACTGGCAGAATACATAACTGGATACTGGGAACATAATGCACACTTTGAAAGCCCTTCCCGCTAATACCATGGTCACTTACAAAAATAATAAACATTAAACCAGTTTTTAGTACTTTATTTTTATTATTTCTTTGGTTTGGATCGCTTTTTCATCAAAGCGGACTATTTGTTACGTGGTGCAACGCGTTGTCACAATAACATGACAATGCGCCGCATAGTCAGCTGAGCTGGCACCAACCTCCACTGCAGCGGGAAAGGAAAGCGATATATATAGTACTAATCATCATGATGTGTTAAATAAACCAGTAGTTCAAAGAGAAAGTTCACCTCTTACTGCTTGTTTTTGTCCAGATGATGAATCTAAAGTTTGTTATAAAGAAGCCGGCACAGCCGGGGGTGTCTCTCTTTGGGGTTGCGTCGGCGCCCGCCCTCCATCCCGTTTTTACTTGCATATTAGACACCCTGATTCATCTAGAGCCTTGTGGGGGAGGTCTGGTGGAGGGGGGGCACGGTGAAACATCCATGCTCATCTTTCACTGGTGCCCCCCACAATTTTAACTTCCACTTTAGACACACACAAACTGCATGTTAGCAGCACACACACAGCAAATAAACACTACTCACAGAGGTACCCCGGAGTGGGGGGGCTCTGTGGCTTGGCAGCGTTGGGCCCCCCCAAACTGGAGACCTCCTATTTTACCTGCAGCACACACACAGCACACACACACCTCCATACATGGGTGGGGTCGGGGAGGGGCGGCCGGTCGTCACCCACCTGGTTCTCTCAAGGCGGTCGGGCTTGTGGGTATCCTGTCGGCTGCGGTAATGGTCGGGCATGCGGCGCTGGGGGGGTCGGTTGGCCGGAGGGGGTTACTGCGTGTCGGCGGGGGGTAACCAGAAGATTGTGAGTATGTGTGCGAGAGTGCATGGGTGGGACGTACCTGGGGGCTGGCTCGCTGGGATCCTCTGGGGTTTTCTCTCCCCATCACAGAAGTGGGAGGGCATTGAGGGGGTTGGGGAGGGGGGCTCAGATAATATGGCGGGGGAGGAGGGTTGTAGTGGGTAGGGTTATGGGGGGTGGCTGTGGGTGCGCGGCGATCTCTGGGTCGCTCGGGTCGGGTGCCGGGGCTGGCATCTCGGAGGCGGGGAGCCAGTTGGGTGGTGGGCGGCTCATGGATTCTCCGGGCCCTGGCTTCGTCCTTGGCCCTTGTCTCGGTGTCCGGCGCCCGGTGGCCCCCATGGCTGCCGCCTGGTACGGCTTAACGCTCCTGTCCTGTGGCCTGGGGGCCGGACGCCGGGTTCGCTTATGCCTTTGGGCGTCGGGGGGGGGCCCTGTAGGGGGGCCTTCTCTGCGCCTGGCTGGGTGGGTGGGCGATGCCCTCCTCCACCCCTCCCGGGCTGCCTGGGTCCGAATGCCGGCGGGGCTTCTGGCCTGGGGGTCTCTCCTCCCCTCTCCTGGGGCCTCATTTATAAACGTTGCGTATGCACAAAAGAAGGCGTACGCCACTCTCTACGCAATAGTTGATATTTATAAAAAGCAAACTTGATGGGAAAATGTGCGGTCCTTCACGCAAGTTCTTACCCAGGCGTACGCACAAAAACGGGTGAAATGAGAAACGGCGACACCGTCGGTCAGATGGAAGAAACACGTGAAAGTGAAAATGACAATACTGCCTCTCATAAATAACATGAAGTCTTCACAAAGCAAGTCTTACAATTAACAGCCTACACGAACACCCGTTTGATCGATCAGCAGTGAAACAAACAAAAAAGATCAAATGAAAATTACAACAGAAATTCAAATGAACCCATATTTGCAGAAAGAAAAGTGAAATATGTTTTGCAATATTGGCATGTAGTGCAATTCATCCTCATAAATAATATAGTTAACAGAACGAAATATGTACAAAACTGATATTCTCGTCAGTGTGTCCGTCTGGCGGAGCAGATATAGGTGCGGCCGTGCAAATGGACGGAGAGATGTACTAATTGTCCACTGGGGAAAGTTGTTTTCATAGTAAAACATTTCTTCATAAGCTACGGAATTATGGTATTCATGCATATGCCTTTAGTTTGTTTTATTTTTTATAAAACAATGTATGGCGTATGTCTCAACCATTCAGAAAGCCACAAGAAATTACATTTGCGCTGAACAATTTCCCATTTCCACGTGGATTATTACCGACATCTGTAGCTTGTCAGATGTAATTAAATGGAGGGAAATAAAATGCCCCATCACAATGCGTAATGACGCACAATGGCTGATCTTTCGCACTTAGAAGATGTGGCAAATGGAAGAATTGGAGTGAACGCATCTTTAGACAGCAAGAAGACTTGCTGGCAAACGAGGACGAGTGGCTTATGAGCCGGTTCCGACTTCCTCGAGCCGTCCTGTTGGACCTCTGCGGGCTTTTGGGCCCGGCGTTACAGAAGAGCACTCGGAGGAACCACGCGTGTCACCCGGTGCATCTGGCGCTATTATTTCAATAATAAATTTTACCGTATGTGAACTGAATCAGATTATTATGAATAGATTCAAAACACAAATAGACTATCAATAGATTATTAATGTATTTCTATACAAATATGTGTAAATCATGTAAATTCAAAATTTAATTAAAATGAATCAATTTGACTGGATGGAAAGTACAAAAAAAAATCGTGAATCAAATAGATCCATGAAATGTTTATACTTGTCCAAATCGTGTTTGGTATTTCTAGAGATGTACTTTACTGGGGCTCTTCAGCTGGAAAATGAAGAAGAAGGACAATGCTTCATATTTATTGGACTCTTTGTCTCCTGTTGCTTCTTTATCCTTTTCTTCATTTTCCGCCAATGAAATGAATTGGGTTTCAAGTCAGAGCTCCTCCAATTCCAAATTCTCAATCCAAAAGCCCAATCCCTTAAAAAAAAAGCAGTAAGGTCAGATACTTTTATAGTTAACTTTTACAAAAAAGGTCCAGAAATGGGACAGGAAACAGGAAACGTGGTTGGAACATGAATCAAGGCTGTACCACGAAGACTGCTTATAAAGACCTGGAAAAGTGCTGGAGAAGTTATGCTGGTGGCAAGTTTATAGCATCAGCATGATTACAGTAAGGGGGAAGCTATGGAATACCATCTTAAAAAAATAAGACTGAGGAAGGAACTCTGAATAAATGCAAATTTAAGTTAATTTTAAGCTAAATAGACAATTACTTTGACAGCAAATTTTATCTCAAAAACTGTTTTGTCACCTTTACTCTGAAATTGAAGCTGGAAAAAAACTTTCCCACCAGTGGTGATGTGGACAACTTGTGCAACCTCCGTTTAGTGACACATAAACCCGTGTAAAGCAAGCAAGCATGGCTGGTCAGAAGACGAGGGGGCTTGGTACTGTTTATCTTAGAGCCTCAGGATTTCTCGATGGTACTTTTGTACCAGAGAGGCAACAGGGGTCATCTGTTTGCACTAATTTAAGACAGAGGGCTACTTAGGGCTTGCAGCTCTGCACAGACCTCTGTTGATGGATGCCAACCCAAAACTGGAGATGCCTGGATTCCTTCAGCAAACACACCGACAGAGAGAGCTGACAGAAACTCACAAAGACACACTGCTTCTGTACAGTTTGAACAAATCTCACTTCGTGTAGCATTTTACTGTGCAATCATCAAAGTGCCATCAAATCAGAAGTGACTGCCAATAAAGGGAGGAAATTGCGGGCAGGGATTACGATGTTTGCATGATAAGGGATGACTGTCTGAGGGGGGTTGTAATCCAAGGGAGTCACTAGATTTATATGGCTTTTACTGTGGAAAAGTCGTAAATTGTAATTATAATGGGGGGGTCAACACGCCACAGAGTCTTAGCCCCATAGACAGGAAGTGCAAGCAATTGAGACCCATTCATCCACACTGACTCTCCATTTGTCTCTTCTTCTTCCTCCTCAATCTTCTTCTCAGACCCATAAATCAGGTGCAGTGATGCTGAGCCCCACTTTCACAACAGCTGCACTTTCTGTTACAGACCTTTATGGACAAGCAGGAGTGGAGAACAAGTCATTTGCCCACAATATAATCAAATACACAAGAGAACAACCTGCAGAAAATCCTGGAATTTTCCGACCCGTTTGTCTCACTTAAAGTTACCACAAAACTTTTGCCACGTCTCCCTTATTTCTTTTTAACTTTGACGTAATTGAAACTGGGAAAATAATTTGAGCTTGTTTCTTGTATGTCAAAAAAAGAAGAAAAAAACAATTAAATTGACTTCAAAGCAGCAAAAGAAAGAACATTTTTGCCCCAGTGAGAGGCGAGTGCTAAAGAAAATGGTCTTTCCATGTGTCATCACATCTCTTCAAGGCCTCACACAGGGTGGAAGCTTTGCAGTTCTCCTTTCCACATGTCTGCTGCTCCATGGGCAGGTGGGTTTATTTACAAGACATTTTGCGCTCATTGTCAGGAGGGAGAAGGAGTGAAGACTGTGAGACGGCGAGGGCCACTACGTTCCACTGGGAAAGTCCCCGGCGATTTATGTCAATGTTTACCATTACTCCTTATCCTTCTGCATACAGAGACCACTGTGATGATGGAGCATCCCTGTGAAAATGGTCACACCCTTTTAAGTTGATTATAGCTTGCAACGTAGCTGCAGGTGACGGCATCTCAGCCGGTGTTAAGAAATGTTTGTGTGGAAGTTAGTATCCAAAATGCCTGCTTGTTTTCAAATAAACTCATAAATAAATGCTTTTTTGTAGAGGGCTTTTACCATTAAGTGAATCAGCTGCCATCCTAAAGCTACATTCAAACCGCCCTCGGCAATGCTTGTTCAAGCGGCCACTACCAATGAGGAGTCTATATAGGTGTGTAAATACTTGTTTCGGGCTTCCCCATTCAAAGGTCTCGTGTTCAACGCAGCTACACAAATTTCTACAACCGTTTTCGGGCTCTACATACAAAACATGAGTTTTAAAGTTAAAACAGGTTGAAATGTGACCAATCAGCGACTTGGATTTGGTAATTACATATTTATTTAAGTCCCAGCCGTTTAAACATAGATCATGGAGGAGAAATTAATAAATGGGGTTTGGGCCGGGCCAGAATTATATGACACCAAGTCTCTCATATAACAGTAGAGCTGTAAAAGAAAAAGCCTGGAGCAAGATTCACGAGATTCGCACCACTTCAACATTTTACACCAAGCCTCTTCCAACTGCAGGTGGCAGACATGCGCTGGTAAAGAGTAGAAGAAGAAAAAAGCCAATCCCTGCTTGTCCAGTGCGATCACCATGGGCTAAAAGCGCATTCAAGAACTAGGATTTAGATGTACGCCACATGTCAGGTATGCCATATGAAAAAAACTACAAAAAAAAACTCCCTTTAAATGTATTTTCTGAAACAAACTTTAACAGTTTCAAAAAAAAATATTTTTAAAAGTTAAAATTTGATTTGAATAAAACATAAATGCCTTCATTCTTAGAGTATGTGATATGGTGTTGGCAGTCTTCATGCAGCAGTCATCAACGTCAGTTAGCCGTCAGAAGAATCCTGAGAATATTCTGCCATGAAAGACACTGCTGACAGATGAAAGACACGCAAAGATGCTTTAAAGTAAATCCCATTAATAAAATACACAAACACATTTTAAATTAATACACATGACAGCAACTGCTTAAAAAAAAAAAAGTAAATTTTTCCCCACAAAAAGCACACTTAACCAGTTCTGTTTGTCACAGTGTAAAGACAAAAGGCCCTCTAATTTGCTGTTGTCCTTGGAATATCAACAACCCATAAAAGAGACTTCAATACTCTGACAATATTTAAATTTAGCCATGCATGTACCAGTTCTGGTTGTAATCGTGAGTTCAAGCATTTGAATACACATCTGAAGAAACACTGCTAAAAGATGAGTGGAGGCAGTGCGCTCGTATCAAAAAACTCTAAAATCCCTCATCCAGCTGTTACACAAATTTAAGGGGGCAAGACCTCAACAAGATGTCTGGTGTATTCCTGGAACACTACTGATGTTGGAAAAAATAATTTCTATTTGGAAATTTATACTTACCCTGCGACAGACTGGCGACCTGTCCAGGGTGCCCCCCTCCCTTTGCCCACAAGTAGCCCCGTGACCCCGAAAGGGAATAAATGGTAAAAAATGGATGGATGAATGAATGAATGAATGAAAAATGAATACTTTCCAAAAAATTGGAAACTTCTCAGACATTTTTTGAGCCTTTATTTGGTTTAAATCGCCCTTTTTCAAAAAAGCGTACTATTTGCTATGTGGTGAAGTGCGTTGTCACGATAACATGACATGCTAAATGTTTTTATGTTTTTATTGTCGCCATGCATCCGTTCCCCTGCCTAGAAGATTAAACAAATAGAAAAACAGACTTGGACACAAAAGCAGAAAAAAATGAAACACAGCGAAGCAGAGGTTTGTCAAAAATATTCAAGATTTTCAATTTACATGTCATGTATCTCTTTTATTATCAGAATGTGTTGCTGCTCAACAGAAAAAAAATGTTCATTGTTTCTGTGCAGGGATGCAAGTTTCACACTCCGGGCATGAAAGTGATGAAATATACAAATGAAAAATCATTACCTTTTATATTATACTGGCTTAGTTAAAAAAATGATGTTCAGCAAAATGCATAATGATTTTTTTCTTGTAATAGTTGTGAATTTAAGTATTACAAATGTTATATTACCCACTGCACTCTCTTTAGATTTAATATCTTGGCACATCTTGAAATAAATGAAAGGCTTAATTTAAACACCATCTGCTCTAGATGTCTAGACTTAATTATTATATTTTAAAAGAATGGGTAGAAAATAGATATTGTACCCATTTAAAGCATGGCTCCTATGATAAAAGAGACATTTGTGGATGAACTGGTAAAAGGGACACCTTTGATAAAAGAAAATACCCATACAGACCTTAAAAGTCTGAAAAGCCCTTTCTCTTTAAAATAAACATTGCACATTAGTGAGGGATCAGGGGTCAGAGATAGATTAGAAGGGTAATTTTAGGGTCAGCGTCAGTTCAAGAACCTGTTGAGCGTGTCCCTCTTCGTCTCTTTCTCCCTGCTCCTCCTCTCTGACACATGAATCTTTTTTCTCCTCCCCTTGTCCTCCTCACCCAGGCCGTCCCAGGCTGTGCATGCTGTTTGTCTCTGTTTGCTGTCATCAGTCTCACACACAAAAAACGTCAGCACACACACCCGCGTGCACACACACTGAAAGACTGTTGGCCCTGCTGCTCAGTAATGTCACAACTGTCAGAGAGCTCAGAGAGGGAAAAAGCTTTCGACATATAAACATGTGGGTAGTGAGTGATGCAGAATTAACCTGTTGTTTGTCTTGTCATTAGTCAACAGTGTGGTAACTCATCACTGCATACTAACACATACACACAGGTGCACACACACAGAGTGTCAACAGGTTTGCAGACAAAACAGTGATCTCTTATTCTGGACAGCCAAGAGCTTTTGTCTAAACCAGCTCTCATCTGCTGTCAACACTCCAAGAGTTAGACCTTCCAACACAGACACAGATGCAACCACAAATATTCAGACTCTGAATAGCAGACTTGAGGATGCACCCCTACTAGGGTTTAAGATCTGCCTGTCCATAAAATGTGGGCAGCCTGCTGACAAGAACAAAGCAAATTGACATATGCAAGTGTATCTGCGTGGCGCTACCTCTGAAGGTCACCTGCTGCGCTCTCAGGTAACACTCAGGCAACTCAACTGTACTGTACATCCCAGCCAATGCTTTGATCAATGAGTTCCTTAAAGGTTTTTTGAGGACATAGGGGACAGGATAAACATGCCCGTTCAATTTGATAACTTATGGCTCTAAATATGGTTTTCACACTAGACCAGGGATTGCGCACAAGTTTGACACCAAGAGCCGAATTTTTTCGCTGTGAGAGTCAAAGAGCCACACCACATACTGACCAGCCAATACGTACAAACACGCAATTAAAGCCGTATTATTTTCCATAAAACACTCCTCTCCCTACAACACAACAGTAAGTACTTGTGTTTATTTCAAGGAAAGTGTGCACTTTCAATACACACATCATATGCAGCTTAGCCAGAGTTAACACAGTGACTACCCTGTAGGTCAGATACCCCCTCCACACACACAGGCACCTCTCTCTCAACTAATACACACACACAAAACACACACACACTCTCTCTCTCTATCTCACTCTTTTCTACTTTTCTCTGCCTCTCTCTGAGACACACAACTACTCAGTGACGGGACGGGCCGTGAGGTTGATGGCTGGTGAGCCACTGACTCCTCTGAAGTCAGATTTACGATGATAAAAACAGAATATTTCACCGTTCATCAAACAGTATTTACTTGGTAATTCTGTGTATCTCAACATTCCTCTATCAATGACAATTACTCCCACAAATATACAAACATCTGGACAGAGCATCCTTCTGGTGTCTGAGTCATTCCTATTCACAATAAACACATTAAATACATTACGTTTCAGTTGTGTGTAGCATAAATTAATTATAACCTTCAGTAAAAACACAATTTATATTTATTTTTTATTCAAAGTTTTATGATTGATCTTTGGCATCAAAAGCAATTAATTGATGACATGTTTAGAAAAATGAAACAACTCCATTTATTCAGCACTTTAACAGGGAAACAATTGAGCTGCCTCCATGATGGTTTTACACCCAAGATTCCCCACTTCCCATGAGTCTTAGGGGCTAAAGGTGGGGCTAACCCACCGGGTCGCCACACTATTCACACAGGCTTGCTCAGTCAGGTGTATGTGCACTTTGAAAAGCTTCAACTTGTTAATAAAGGAGACACTTTGTGTCAGATCAGGAAGAATTTTTAATTTTCCTCAGGATGCGTTTTGCTCTTTTCTGCCATGAACAATTTTACTGCTTCCAAAAGCTCATAATGATAAACATCGTGACTTGCCATTCTGTTCAGTAAAAAAGTAAGAATCTTCCCATTCTTCCAGAAACATCCTGTGTTTCTCTTTATACTCTGAATGTTGTCATTTTGAATATGAGGGTAAAATTCTGCATGCACATCAAATGTTTAGTAATTTTTTCCGGCATTAGGCGTAACCCGCGCAAATGATTGGCGGTCTCTTATGTGTCGGAAGCAAAATTGAAACACGCTGCCCAGCACTCTTTTTATTATTTATTTCTTTATACTCTGATGGATTTGAGTGTTCTATATAAGTAAATTAATTATGAAATGAGGCTCAATAGGTCAAAGTTATTGTCTTGACAAAACTGTGACACGTACATCATCCAACTCTGCATGGTCAAAAGAAATTGTACCTTTCCAACATCAACGCTGATACATTTGAACACGCCTGAAAACAGCTTTAACAGCATGAATTTCAATTCTGCTAACAGCCCCCTGACTCATGGTGAGGAACTTTACACCCACAATTCCCCAATTCCCATGAGTCTTAGGGGCTGAATGCGGGGCTAACCCCCGGGTCGCCACAATATGATGAAACGCAAAGAGCTGCATGCTCATTGGCCGAGAGTGTTCGCCACCCCTGCACTAGACTGTTGCTACCTGATACTAGTGCAATCACCTGCAGTTGGAAGAGACTTGGTGTGAAATGTCCAAGTGATGCAAATCTCTTGAATCTTGCACCAGGCCTTTTCATTCACAGCTATATTGCGATGTATGAAAGACGTGGTGCCATCTAACTTCCGCCGGGCAAAACCGCTGTTATTATTTTCTCCTTCATGACCAATTCTTAAACGTTTGGCACTTCCGGGAAATAAAGGGGACATGATCGATTATTTGCCACTACCAAATCCAATTCCCCAAATCAAATCCAAAGTTTGGCCTGGTTCCACTTTTAACACACATTATATGGACGAGCACTTTCACAGAGCTAGAAAACAGACTTAAAAACTTGCGTAGCAATGCGTAACTGCAAGAACTTTGAACACAGAAGTCCGAAATGTGCCTTTATGCTTGTTTACTTAGATTTTTCATTGAAAGTAACTGCTTGAACGCACGTTTCCGAAACCCTTGTGAACATAGCATCAGAGTGACATCTATTTAAAAAAAAAAAAGACACATCTGAATTTAATAGATTTATGTAAGCTAGACCTTACCTTATCAAGCTTTCTGTTACTCCAGCAGCCTGTTTATCCAGTTTTTACATCAGGGCATCTTGTTTAGCTCTGCAGACATAGTGGCTCCAACAGGTTTCAAAGCTGGCAAGAAAATACAGGATCCAATATCAACTTTAATGTTATCTTGTAACAAGATCCATTGTGTTCAGTGCAACAGCACTTCCCTCTATAGTGCAAAAAACATGATCCAATCACAACCTCATTTATCAAAATGGAGAGAATGTCTCATCTCCTAGCATTGCTTTGCTCTGAAACCTAACACCAACAATAAAGGAATAAACCAAGATGAAGCTCAAAATGTAGCCAATATTCTGTTATTGTCGTTTAATTTAGCTGCCTAATAGAGAAGTACTGGTTTTACTTTCTGACTGGTGCTGACTGATTGTCTGCCAGGGACAGTTTTCTGTGTCTGAGAGCGATGTCAGCAGACAAGGCTGTGACATGAACATGATGAATCCCACACTCATTTAATTGCTGTTTTACAGCTCAGTGACAGCCATCAGCTAAATAAGCTGTCAGACACGCAACGCGGCGACTGACTGGCAATTACTTTACTGAAGCAAAGTACAGCAGGCATTTTTTCCCCCAAAAATATATTTTGGATTTTCAAAAATGTTTTTGTGATATTGTAGTTTGCAATATGACAGCAGAAAAACGGAGGTCCCAAAACTGTTATATGTAGGTATTTTAAGTTGCTTCTTCTTTTTTTCTTCTGTGTAAAAAAAAAATAGTTATTTTGACTCTAATAATTTTATTTAGCAAAACCATTTTATGATTTTAATTATTAAAATCATAACGTACCTTCAGTTTAAGATGTATCCTGCCAAAATGTCATTTTTTTAAAGTGTAATTTACTAAGATAAAATTGTAAAATGAAATGAAAGCCCACTGAAAAACAGTGGCTTTTTAGCACCATTACTGCCTCAATTTTGTAAGGCCAAAAATGTAAAACCTGATTTTTTTTTAAATACATGCAGATTGTGTTTGTTGTCCTAGCATGTCTTTTTTAGCTATGAAAAGTTAAAAAAAAGTATGCGGTCACTTTTCTAATTTAATGGTTCAGGGGCAAATTTTGGTGACTTTTCGTGCAGGTGGCGGGGTCAAAATTTTCCCTTAAAGGCGCAGAAATCTTTCCAACTGTGAAAACAATGTGGTCCATGATGTTTGCGGGCCAAAATCACAGCTACCAAAATCAAATTTGATTACTTTTTTCTCTAGATTTTTAAAGTGGTGAGAAATTACATCTAGCTCTTGTAACAATGGTATCTGTATCAGTCACAGTTGCAGAGCTGAGGGAAAGAGCGTCAGGAAAGCTGCTCTGGGATAAGAACCATGAACTGATGTTGTCATTTTAACTCCAGCTTCTCAGAAAGTGTTTCCAAAGCTAAGCCCAGCACTTCACTAAAAAATGTAGAAATAACAAATAAAATGGAAGCTAACAGCAGTCATCATAAAACCTTTAATTTTACATTTTTGTTGAGGTCAACAAATTAATGAAGGGGAATGATGCTAAGAGGTATCTATTAGCTTTTTAATCTTGCAAACATGGACTTCAGTCTCATAGACTAAAGAGCTAAAAATCCAATAGTAAAGGTGGTCTTTAGATCTCACATCACTGCTGCGGTCACATTGGCAAAAGGTGTTAGAGCAGAGGAAATGAAAGGAGCAGCAGGAGAGGGAGGAAGAGGAAGAGGAAGGGACGGGGCGGTTTGTCACAGGAGTCATCAATAACTGTCGCCACTCTGCTGCAGGCTTAATTAACTAGCTTGCTCGTTAGCATTGGTGCTCGCTTTTCCCTCCCTCCCTCTCTGCTTGCTGGCTGTTTCGAATAGAAACGCCTGATTATCCAGGGCTCCAGTCGCAGCCAATTACAGGCTCCAAATGGAGAAACGTTAATCAAATCTTTAGTATGGTGGCAAACTTAGGGATATCAGATTGCAGAGGGGCGCAAAACTAATATGTCATTGTCAGAGGCAGTTGCGCAGGCATTTAACAGCTAGCATTATGGAGACGGGATATCGCCTGGGTGTAATGTGGAGGCTGATCTGGAAACCATTAGCATGACATGGCAGCAGGAACGCAAAGCCTGTCCTCACCCCAAACTCATTTTTTATCCACCCCACCCCTGTCTCCCACTCTACCCTTTCTCTTCCTCTGTTCATTCTCCTCATCCGTCAAACGAGTGAGGGGGAGGAAAGATAAATTGAGGGAAGAGAAGTGCAGATTGGATGAATAGAGAAAGGGAAAGATGGAGGGGTAATGAGAGGTGAACGGTAGGAAATGAAGGGGACAGCAGGGGGGGGAGCAGCGAGAGCTTTTCGCCCCACAGTCAACATGGGGAAGCTGAGGGAAAGAGCGTCAGGAAAGCTGCTCTGGGATGAGAACCAAGAACTGATGTTGTCATTTTAACTCCAGCTTCTCAGAAAGTGCCAGATCTGAGGAAGGAGCCTGACCCCCACATATGGGATCATGACCAAACTCTGCCACTGGCTTCCCAAGGCCTGGCCCCGCCATCAAGCCACAGTCGGAGCCAACCTGAGGACACTGCTGTATAATGGCCTCATTACAACAAGTGATTAAGGCCCAAGTGAAATGTGCTAAATGCCTGTGTCACTGAAGTGGCCTTTAAACGGGCATAAATAAACAAGAGTTATGCTGAAGGTTTGGGTGTGCACCCTGGCAGCATAATAAATTACAGGGTAATGATATTAAAAGCACAGAATCGTTAAGATGCCAAGCGGAGATGCCATAAATTTAGACGTGGGCTCCCACTGGCTGTCTCCACGCTGAGTAATTAAAGCAGATTTATGAGGCGCATTACATCAGTGCTAGATAGTTCATATATCGGCCTTCTTTATTGGACAGCCTGACAGACGCCAAAAAATATTGTTCCGAGTTCCCTGGCCCCTCGCAGCTGAGAGGCCTCTCCCGGCACTCCATCTTTTGTTGTGTCAGTCCTGCGTGGTCGTGATGGATGGACTGATCCACTCCTCTGTCTCTCCCCTCACTTGTTCCGCTTCCCTCAGCCCTTCCTCAATGGAAGACTGGTGACAATACGAAAAAGCTTTATCTTCTCTCAGCAGCTCTTTCACTTCCTCCTCGTTTCTGTCTGACTGAGAAAAGACAAAGAGCACAGACACAGATGTGAAGCCTAAGATGGACAGCAGAGGAGAGAAAGGGCCAAACAGGAGTGCAAAATGGGAGTCAATGACGGAGCTGCAAAATTTGTCCTACAAATCCCAAACTATTTATTTATTTTAAAGCTGGTTCATCTGACAAACTGACAGTCTGAGATTAATTGCTCCACATAAAACTTCTCCGTCGACATAGAGATTCACCATAAAAACCCATTAAGATACTGAAAAGTGTTTGGCACACTGAGGATTTGAGTAGAATCTCAGTTCTAAGCTTCAACAAAGTTATATTTTATCAAACATTTCAGCATTTTAGATACAAAACATTTAAGGCACTAATATATTGTTTTTTTATTTTCAATTTTTGTAAGAGGACAGTTTCCCAATGCAGTAATTTGTCTTGGAGTAAAAACATGTAAAAGGAGAATGACATTCTACAAATGAAACTTTAATTTACTTATGAATCTGGGATCATTGTAATATAAATCTAGGAAAGCCTGAGGAAATACCAAGGCATCTATATATGGGGAATCATTTGTTTTCTTTGGCGCTGTTTTCATGAAAAGCCATGCATCCAGCTTCAACTAAAACTTTTATCATTCTCAGAAAAAGTCACACAAACTTCTGTCCTCATGCCACATGTGTCAAAAGGTTCAAGAAACATCTTCTGTTCCAGCTCAGTTTGACTACATTTTTATTGTATTGTAGTGTAATGTATCGTGACTAAAATATACTGAGTAGAGTGTTATCTTTTTCTTTTTCATCTCAGGTCATTACATATACTGTGAGTATACAATCAGAAAAAGGCCTTGAAAGTCATGGACTGTAACTGAGAATACACTGAGTGAGTTTGACGTCACTCTAAGAAATTGACTTACTTCCGGCTCCAAAAAAATGAAGTCAAATTTCATTTTTTTGCAAAATAGGTGTCGCCATGTTTGAACAAGTCGGCGTCAGTAAGCAGTAAGTGGTCCTAAATGAGAATGAGTCATGATTTCCATGGCAACCATTATCAGGACTGAGCTTGTTGGAAGCCCCTAACCCTATCATTTGAAAGCAGGCTCAGGAGAATCTGTCAATTAAACGTTTAAAATATGCAATGCGAGACTTTTATTGAGGCATCTGATTGGCCAGTTCATAACTTGAATAACTTGCACCACAGAAACAATAAAATGAAAAATAGGATTAGCAAGAGAAAGTAAAAAAAAGATATCAGAGCAGGAATAGTTATAGAGTGACTGAGTAATAGCTGTTTCGAAGTCTATGGAATTAAGCAGTTACTTAATGTTTGAAAGGCCGGGGGGGGGGGTCACTCAGTCCAGTACAGTCAATGGTCATTGTTATAAATGACAGAACAGTCGTAAGACATGGGGGCTGCAGCATCATGTTGAGGGTTACATTTATGCCTTTTGGATTTATTTAAAAAGATGGCACGATGTGAGTTTTTTTTTTTAACTGCATCAAGTTTTAAAAGTGCATCCCTAAATAAAAATAAAGAATAAAATGAACCCTTAAGTCTAAAATATACTGACTTAGATCAAATTACCCACCAACATCTGTTTCAAAAATGCTGATCAACAAAAAATCCTGCACCCACCCCTTTTGCTCAACAGTTTATGGGAAACAAACTTGCAATTTCCAAGCAGAACATTCCTGTCATTTGAGTTCTGTGTATCCTCATAAAAGCCTCATGCATAGACATTTTCATGTCATAATGGCCCAATAGTTATAATCCTCTGTATATTTCAATAAAATCACTGTGTGCCTTTACTGCTGATGAACCTTAAATGGCCCCACAGGAAACGCACTCCAAGAGCCAGACAACTTAATTGGTTTGGCTGCATGTAATTTTAATAGCTCCTGCGTGTAATTAGGTTGCTTATTATAAAGAACCTAGTCATAAATCATGTGAAACAGTGTCACATATACATTTCCTGTCATTAAAAAATTGTTGTTCCCGTGCTGTAAGTTTGTTTTCAAGGGTCACATGCAGTGAACCTCAACATTTAAGGTGTTTGAATGAAGAAAGAACTCTAAAAAAACAGTACAACAAAAAAGGGTTAAGTTGCTGAATTGATTGCTCTCTGACTCTTTTAAGCACTGTCTTTAAGTCAATATGAAGCAAAAAAAAAAGTAAAACTTTTATATTTAAATGTTTTTAGACTTTTCAAATGTAGAATGACTTTGACCAACATTTTATCGTTAACTGATGCTTTACATCTGTGATGTTTCCGTTACAAGATTTTTGACTGTGCAACGTGCAGCGGTGGTTTAACCACAAGAGGGGGGAAAAAGGTACAGGCATTTATTATTTTCACACACAAGCAAGTACACATGCCTGGCTTTTTCTCTACAGGTGCCACCCAAAGTGCCACTACAACCAACAAATCCTGTGTAGAAAGCTTTGTGTTACCCACACCTAAATCTCCATAAATTACCTGCCAACGTTTCCCCCTGAGGCCCAAAAGGGAACATCTGCCTGTATAAGAGCGGGGGTAATACTTTGTACTTTCCATGGTCTAAATTAACTGTAAAGATATTTTACAACTTTTGTGAAAGTATGAAAAGGTGCTGCTGGCTCTTGTAGGACGTTATTGCAGTCAATGCTTCTTTGTTTAAATAAATTACGATACAGGTGTGGGTCCCCTTGTGCCGGTCCGTACCCCAGATAAAATACAGGGTTGTGTGAAGAAGGGCACTTAAAAATAAAAACATCTGCTTAACCACCTGTGTGAATCATTTAAAGCTGATTTGTAGTAGCAAGGGATATGCCGAAAGGTGAACAAACAGGGGTTTGTGGTATTTGTGTAATATGGTTTACTTAGAAGAATCAGAATAAGGCAGCATTCCAACTCAAAATTTTAACTGATCTTAAATCTCTTGTTTGACAAGCCACCTGGACAAATAATTCCCTGCATTCCTTCTTTTTCATAACCAGGTTTCAAAAACAATATAAAAAAACAACAACATAGCTGCTCCATTTTCTGTCCTGTTTCTATCACAGACTGTTCAGATCTCACCTGATGATTGGTTGGATAATCTACAGATCTCTCTAAACATACATGTTCATATAAAAAGCTTGATATTGTGATAAAAGTGTAATGTTTTTGTTAGACAATTTAAAAAGGGAAAAACCTTGTGTGTATGGAATGATTATAAATGTTTATTACACTTCAAGGCTTTACTTTTTTGTCATTCACAAGGATTTTGCCTTAAAGATAATGAAAATATAAAATTTAGGATATAACATCAGAGTAATCAAAAAAATATGTTTTTTGGCACAAATATCAGGGTTCTAAAAGGGGCCTTTTCTATAAAAACGTAACACAAGGTTGGAATTCTCTTACTTTAAACTACTGTATCAGTGCTCCTCGGCTTGGCATTGATCAGCTTGAGTTTAATGGAAACCAAGGTTAGTTTGACAGCTGCCTTCAAGTCATCTGCAGTGCTGGGTCTGGTGTCTCTCATCTTCCTCTTGACTAAACCTGTAGTTGTTTTTTTTTTTTCATCAGGTTCAGTCCAGGCAAGTTTTATTACCAGTAGCTCCACCAATAACCCATCTTTTGATACCTTTGGCAGCTGTGGGCAGGTGCTAAGTTCTTCTGAAAATTCAAATCAGTTTCTTGTCTTCAATGTGCAGCATAAGGTGCTGTAGAATTTCCTGCTAGATAGCTTCATTGACTGTTTGGACATTAGAAAACATATGGATCAACACCAGCAGATGACCCGGCACTCCAAACCATCACTGACTGTGTCATCACATCACTGACACGCTGAACTTCAACTAACGTAGATTCCACACTGCTTCATTCTTATTTCTGACTTAGAGACTTTGGTTTTTAAAGTCCCTCTTTTTTATCTTAGCCAAGTACACTTTTGAAGTCATTGCAGGTTTACGAGTGGTGTGATAAGTGTTACATTTGTAGCCTCAGTCTAGTATTGCCCTGTTTGTGGTGGCTCTTGATGTACTAACTCCAGCCTCAGTCTAGTCCTTGTGATGCCCCCCCCCCCCCATATTCACCATAAAAAAGGAGAAAAATTCACTAATTTTTCTGTTTATATGCTTGAAAACACCCCCCTGTGAACAACCAGCTTGATTAACAATGACCTTATATGGTCAACCAGTCTTGGGAATGATGATGACGACTGCATGTCTTCTGGATATTTATCAAATCTGTAGCCTTCTTCATAATAGTGTAGCCAACAGACACAGACTGAGAGACCATTTACAGGCTTAGGAAAATGTTGAAAGGGTTTTGAACTGGTACATTTTTTATGAAATTCTAATTTCTCAGACACTAACCTTTGGGGCTGTATCTTAACCAAAATATAAAGAAATAAAATCAAGTTTTACATTTTTTGAATCTACTGGCAAAATATAAACTTTTTGCATTCATTCATTCATTCATTCATTCATTCATTCATTCATTCATTCATTCATTCATTCATTCATTCATTCATTCATTCATTCATTCATTGTTCATTCATTCATCTTCTAAACCTATTTTACTACTAGCCACTCGCTGGGGAAGGCAGAGACATCCTGGTTGGAGTCGTAGTCTGTCTCGGGGCTAAACTTTTTCTAAAAAGTAAAAGTTTTTTGAAATTACCTGTAAGCATTGTGATGATGAAGGTTGTCTTTTTTAATCAAATGGAGATGTAGGACATTCTATTGTTATTGCAACGCACTTAACCTATCAGTATGGACTTTTATTGGCTAGCATGAAAAATCCAAACAGGCGGTAACATGTTTATACTTTTTCCCCAACTTGATAATAATGTTATTAAAGTCACAATCTATTTTTAAAAAGCATAATTGGACTTTTTAATTATAATTATTTAATTTTTAGCCCAAAAAAAGTGTCACCTCTGTGTTGTGGGTGGGACTGTTGGCATCTAAGTAGGCATTCTCTAACATCCCATCATCCCTTTTCCTTTGTTCACATTCTCCTTCTTCCAGCCCCTCCAAGATGGCGAGCATTATTAGAGACTCAGCCATACAGTTTGAGCCAGATGCCCAAATGTAAGGAAAAATAGACATTAGTTGATCTATTTGTCTCCAAGTGGATGGATCCGACTGGCCCGCCCATTTCAGTCGCTGCGTCACAACTTTTTTTAAAGGCAGGTTTTTATCTGCTCCTGATCTATCTAATAGAATAAAAAACCCCACAGTTTTAATCCTAATTTCTTTTGTCCTTTTCAAGTGAAAAACGTGGTTATGGTTAGTTATTGACATTGATTGACATTTAAAGTTTGGGTGACATGGCCTATTTTAATAAGCCAAAATATAGTAAAATAGTCTCTATTCATGTTGCGATTGTTTGTAATATTTTTGAAAGAATAAATAGCCAGCATAATATAAACAACGGAGACGACCGCCCGGCTACCGCGTCCGCCCGGTCGCGCTTGCGCCCTGTTTGTGGCAATAACGAAAGGAAGACAAGGCAGACAACATGGCTAGCACGATATAGCAAAAGCACAGAGTGATGCTACCGTCTCTATTAGCGATTTATCATCAGATGAACAGAAAGATGAAGAGGAAAGTTGCGGAGATTATCATGATGATGAGTCACTTTTGCAACACGTGTCTATTATTAAAGACCCTTTTGCGAAAGTGGGGAGGATATAGTATAGCAGAAAGTAGTAGGTCTAGTGATGCCGGTAAGCATTAGCCAGCATGAAGATTAGAAGCTAGACTCAGTAAGTCTAAAAAATGTATAAAATTAAATTACTCCACTTACCTAAAATATACTCAAAATGTCTGGCCCTAATCTAAACAAAAAAAATTAAACACTGGTTTTCCTTGAATTTACAAAATAAATGTCACAAAATAAAAAGTTTCCCAGATATTACTACTCTTTTAGTTATCAAGCCACTGTATACCATTAACAACTGTGGAACATTAACAGTTTTTACCTGTTTGAACCAGTTTGAAACAGCACTGCAAATGTGGCGGCCTCCACACACACAGTTCGGATTTACTCACGGTACCGGCACCTCAAAAAGCAAAAAACGTTGCAGGCCTGTTGGCTTCTCTTGCAAAACATTGGAGTGCGTTGAAATACTCCAGTTGGATCAGGACAACAGAAACCACGACTTCTTACTCAATGTGATCCATCGAGATGCACTAGCCTAAGCTTAGCATCGCTCGACTCAAGCGCGTCCTCTCCGACCCAGAAAAGCGGCTTCGCTTCGCTTCAGCTCACCGCCTTTCCTCGACTGAGAAGCCAAGATCCTCCTCCCAACTCTCCGTTCAAATTCTTAGTTTTGTGTCGGTTTGTCCTTCGAAAGCATGGACTTCCTGCAGATCTGGAGGAAAAATCATGGCGTCCACCTTCTTAAATTTTCCCCTTTTCAGCAGCGTTTTGTTGTTTTTGGGAATTTTATACACAGATACACTTTCACTAGATGTATTGCTACATCAGCTGCCACACAACGACTTGGCATGTTGATGATTAACGTTGCAACGAGAAAGCGAGGCCTACCTGTTTTGTTTACATGCTGTCGGCGCCCAACTGCAGCAACTCCTTCGTTCGTCACAGGTCAAATCGGGTTCACTTCAGCCTGCGCTCTGGCAGTCCAAATCTCTGATTCACCGAAAGATGTCTATTATTCATATGCTTGGTTTTTTCAGCGCCAAATATTAGTATCAATAGAATCAGCGTTTAAGGGCTTTTTTATTTGACAAAAGTTGATGTTCCAAAGCATGGCATCCACACTTTAAGATTGGTTTTATTGAGGAAAAACCTGCAAACATACAGTACAGCACTGTGCACTGCCAGCTAAAAGTGGCATCACTTCTACAACTTGGCAAGCTGAATGCATTTTTACTGTACAGGAGGCGTGGGCGTGGAGGAGATTGATTGACAGGTCTGCAGCCAATCAAGATACAGAAACACAATGCACTACTAAAAAAAAATTAAAAAATGAAAACATAAAACTACACAAAAAAAAATCTGCAAAACTGCGAGGCCACAAAGGTGTACTGCATTATAGCAAGTCTCCACTGTACATTTCTTTTAAGATCTTACATACTGGAGCAAAGTTATGACCTAATTCACTTTATTTATTAATAATTCTCTAATTCTGTGTTCAGATTCTGTACTCAAATAAGCCTTCAGCACTTATTTAAAACCAAAAAACTAATGAATATCAACAATTATCACAGAAAATAGCCTGTTTAATGGGGAATTTTTCCAAAGAAATGATTATATGACTCTGGATCACCCCAGCTTATCACAGTAAATGACATATACAGTATTTGTGAGGTGACGCTGCTTGGCCTACCCGTGTGACCTATCAGGGTAAGCTGTGATTTATGAATGTCGGCGCATGTCTGTGGAGCAGTTCTGGTCCATCTGTTGTGAGTTTTGCTCTACCTTCTATGGACAGTATTTCATGTTGTGTGATGTTGCAGCAGGACTTAATGGGTCAGACAGGTTTTGGCAGATGTGTTTTAAAGCAGAATGTCTGTGTGTCTGTGCCAACAGGTAAAGAATGAGAATGAGAGCAAACAGAAGTGTGCAGCCGAGGGTAGCGCAGCCACTCCGTCACTGTGATCGGCCTTGTCATATCTTTCTCCTTCCTCTCTGTGCTCCTCATGGGCTCTGCCTTTTTCTCTCCCTCATCCTCCTAATGGTAGTAGTGGGTTGTAAAGTTCACTCCTGCCTAATTTATCAACTACCCTCTTCTCCACAGTCCTGTATAGTCATTAACTGTGCACACTGATACTGAACTCTAGCCCACACCCTTCTCTCATTTATTGTCTTTTTACAGCAAGAAGGGAGCATCAATTAATTTAGGGCTAAATTGCTCTGTGCCCCCCGGAGGGGATGTGCAGCTGGGCAAGTTAGGGCTGGCTGCGTCTTGCTGGGGTGATGAGGTTGAATTTCTGATCTGCATCATTTGGTAAGTACCAGGATTTGAGTTCAAAAACCTTTCACTGGCTCTGGTTTAAGTGTGCTGGCACTATTGCTGACCAGGTGACGAGTATGCCTTCACTGTGTCCTAACAGGTGCTGCAGGCTCAGTGTCCTTGTAAGGACAGTGCAGTATACCGCTCGGATGTTTACTCTCTGAGTCAAACAGCTGCACAGAACATTTATAATAGACTCATAAGTACAACACAGATGGATTTAGGTCCCCTAGCCATCATTCCCTGGCTCATGATTAATGAGCAGCACTTGGAGTCACATGTGTTGCCGCCTCGCAGCTTCAGCGAGTCTTTCCGGGCACGACATTTTGTATCCTCTGCGTATAATGAACTCCTTGGTGTCGTTCATTATGTTGTTTCACTGGCAGAGCTCTTCCATGCATGTTTCTGTTCACTAGGCCTTGTGCCATGTTTGTACTCCGTGTGGGTGCCTGTGTCACTTTGCATCTTACTCACTTATCAAGACAGGGATCCGGTGAAGTGTGTGCCGTGGGAATTACATGAATGTAATTCGGAACCGTTCAAATGCTGACAAGTCAATGGAGGAAGACGTGACAGCCAAAAAAGGAAGAATTTGAGTGTTCCTGTGGAGGACACGCTGAATAAGAAGCCCTGGCACAGCAGGAAAGTATCCACTTTTCTGCAGAATAGGCACACCATTACGACAATGGCCTCGTAATCATTGTGATAACCCTCTGAAGTTATAGCTGTAATTTAGTCTCTAACAGAATGGAGTCCATTTGTCTGACAATGCAGACCACAGTCAGTCGCCTGGATCGACACACTCGGGCACACAAAGACGAACCACACAAGTATACCTCACAAACGCCTGGGCACATCTGTATACAGACAGAACAATTGTGTATACAGATAAACATAGGCCTGCTACTCTGCACTCTCAAGGGTAGGATTCCAGTAAAGCGGCATCGGAAAAACAGCCATCTGATGGATTGAGCCTGGAGACGGCGGTGCAGACAAATCCCCTAATGTGGCATAAATAAGGTTGCTGTGCTGATCGCTCTCTGCAGACAATGTAAATTAGGTTGTCAGGCAAAGTCACTCCCCTGTTTGCTGTTCCGCTAACAAGAGTCACCAAAGCTTGACAAGAGGAGGGAGAGCTTCCAGTGGAAAAGGATAGGGGGAATTAAATAAAGTAGCATCCCACCTTTACCTAACACACAAACACATCCTTGCATGCACACCTAACAGATGTATTCATGCTCTAAACCACACAAGCAGGTGGAGTGCATGTTTGATTAATTTCCCGTCCTTCCCTTTCTCTTCTGTATGACAGCTCAGCTAAGGAGCTCAGCCATTTTGCA
This sequence comes from Oryzias sinensis, assembly GCA_037389245.1. Taxonomy (NCBI): domain Eukaryota; kingdom Metazoa; phylum Chordata; class Actinopteri; order Beloniformes; family Adrianichthyidae; genus Oryzias; species Oryzias sinensis. The sequence goes on along the minus strand of CM074495.1, from coordinate 24,359,534 downwards.
GTTAAGCTTACAGCACGTCTGCCTAAGGTCTGCAGATTCTCAGGAGGATGACAAAGTTCTTACTGAGGTCTGTGAATAATGTCAAGTGTGATATAATGACTTCCATCATTTCAGAACTTCCCACATAGGCTTTCAAGTGACTGAAAGCAGCTCAGACGATAACAGATTTAATGCTAGAACCGCTGTTGTTGGACTTGTTCTTGTGCTCTTTACCAAAATTGTCCTTCCTGTTTCTTGTTAGCCATGCAGCTGTTTCTTGTCTGCTTGATTCCAAGAGTTTGTCAGTCCACAGCTGTTTAATCCTCACCACGTTTATGTTCTCAAAACATGCCTGTTGCTATGAAGTGATGCAAAAAGTTCTGTCTACTTTCCATTACTTTAATTGGATAGTTCAGCTAATTTTAGCAAAGATGCAGTGATGTTCTATTAACAATGTGCTGCACTTGTACATACGCATCTCTAAGAAGACATAAACCTGACCCAACACGAGACAGGGCTGCTGGTGCAGTCTCACCTTGACACATTTATAATGAAGAATACATAAAACAAACAGTATCTTTCAAACACTCTTACCACCAAAAACACTGAAGCCCACACATCGTCCTTGTTTGCAAGCTACCATGCACAGAAACAGCTTTGCCCTTTCTCTGTCAAACATTTCTTCCCATAGCAGGCTAAAAAAGTGTTTCTCAACACTGACAGGGAGAATAGATGGCCTCCATTACGCCTGGCTACAAACACATTCCACCGGGATGAAGGGGCTGTAAATTATCCTGCGAGCGCCCAGGCCAGGCCGCAGCCGAGCCAACAACCCCCAGTCCCCTCCCTGTTGCTAATGGGGCAGGCCCATCCACAGCATGCACGGCACTGAATCACACACCCTGTATCCAAACATACACTGTCATCTGTGTGTATATACAGTATGTGGGCACACGTCCGTGAAATATAGCAGACTTGGTAAATCACACACTCGGGAATGTGTCCCTGAAACCGTCTTCTGAGTTAGTCAAATTCAACAAAGACATGCATTGTAATGGTTCATACAGTCAACTATTCTCTTATGACGGGGCACAACAGGCTTATGTTACATTACAGAACAATAAATGTATGGCGGGTTTCACTCTGACAGGTCTAATGATGTGAAGCTGGAGGGTGTAACTGTAAAAACTTCAGCAGTAAGTAAGGTCAAATTCAGTTCGCATGACACAAGTGTTGTTGGAAGCTAGGAAGCCATCAAACAGGGTGAGACGTTGCCCTGTGGTGCTCTGAAATGCTAAGTGTTTGTATGTAAATCATTATGGGCAAATACTGAAATGACAGGGAATGTTTGGCTCTCAGAAGGTAAAGCTTGATTTTCCTTTGTGGCAGTGAACTTTCCGTCTTGCCTTGCAGCACTGACAGGAATCTTCAGCTGATTTTCCACACCAAAAACCTTTTTTCTATGGATGTTTTACATTTACATTGTAAAGAACAAAAACATGAGCAAAATGTCGTTCTGCAGGAGATATCTGAAACAGCAATCGTTTAACGTGGGACTTCTAACTCCAAATTTCTACTGTCTTCGGTTCTCTCTTGCAACATAGGACAGACTTAAAATTTAAATTGAGAAATCTTCAAACCTTAGCTATTGTCAATTATCAATGCAAAGGTGCAACAGACTCACAAAAGCCATAGAGAACCAAAATTTACACAGATGATCAAGGCACCCTCTTGTTGCTGCAAAAAAGCAACACTTCCTGGGCAAAAATAGTCATTTAATGCCTTTTTAAACAAAATGGTTGTTGAACTGCACCTCAGAACTTCTATTTTGAAAGCAAATTACTGAAGAAAATCCTTGTGACTAGTCGGTATCTAGTTTTACAACTTGGATGCTGTTACCTGAAAGAGGCATAATACTTTTTTGGGATAAGTTTCAATGCATTAGGCTGGCAAATTTTAGGTTTGTTCTAAGCTTAGATGATGTAAATGAAATGAATCCATAAAGCATTCTTTCAAGTTTATCTTGCACATTCATGGTTTCAAGATACTTTACTCGATCTTTTTAATAAATCCGTTAAAACTGCTGTTAATAGATTGAGGAGTTCAACTGAAAAAACACATTTGGCGACAGTTGATGTATATTTTGGGATCTAAGAAGGTCTGCAGGGTCCACGAGGTTCAACTGTTTTTCAGTGCAGCTGTTTCAAAATCACCATGGAGGCCATTTCCTAGGAGAATTACTTAAATGAAAACAGGTTTAAAATATTTGTTCCATATCTTTTTACAACCACAGACTGTTGAAAAACAAAATGGCTTGGATAAAAAAACAAAAAAATCTGCCTCCTCCACAACATTACATTAAAGGAATTTTAAGGGTTGACACTGTAAAGAGTTTCAATGAAAAAGCCCAGTCTGGACAAATCTGGGGGAAAAAACACATGGTCAAATTTACTCAGTGCAATAAAAAAAGTTGTATTCATGTGCTTTTTAAAGTGACAATTCTCAAAATACATCTTAAAAGCTCAGTTTAGTTCAATCTGAGCATCTTTTTTTAACACAGATTCCTAAAAGTCTCATTAAATTATCATCTTCTCATTAGAAAACTGTGGAAATAGTAGCGATTTTGCTTAGGACATGTTTGGTTTGTTGAGTTGACAAAAAATGTGAAGTCAAAACAATTTTTAGGCAAGTATGCATTTCATCTGACTTGTGATCAAGTTGTTCATTTAAAAAAATACAGAAGAGCTGCAAAATGTAAAAGTTATTTTTAATGACATGCTAACATCAATGTCAACGTAATTCTACTAACTGTTTTCTTAAGAATTCAACAAGTCCTTGGACCTGGTAGTGGTTCAAACGCACTGAATCCCATCATGTAGCCTCACAGATCCACCCTCTTACATCCTGTCTTCGGCTCATACCACAGGGCAACCAGCTGCAGGGCCCCGCCTGAGGCATTGTGGGCCCTGGTGACAGGTCACATTATACCTGGGTGTTGACAGGGGGGAAGGGGTCAGCCATGCTCTCAGGGCCAAGAGGGAGCAGAGGAGGTGACAGGAGAGGGAGGAGAAGGAATATGGAGAAATGGAAGTCCTTTCATCGCTGCCCTCTGTGAGTGACGGGCAGCGCAGCTGTGACACTGATGGTACATACCAGCACACGTGGGCTGAAGTCCACGCAGACAGGAGTGGAAAGACCACCGCAGGAATGTACTGGAGGAGAGACGCCCGGTGTTCTGTTTACACATCATTTAAATTGCTGAAAATGTTTGACCAGCCCGTGAAAAAAATCTGTTATGAGGTTAGAGACTTTTGACAATACAGTCATTCAAAGGAACTGTCAATAAAGTTTTTTTTTTTCATTCTGGTCTACATATTCATTTCAAAAGTCCTAATTTGTCACAAAACAGTCAGTAACTCATATGCAAGTTAAAACTACCTATCAGGTAACAAAAACCCATTCTAAATAACTACATACATACATAGCTATGAAAAGTTTTGGGCGCCCTTCTTTTCTTACAGGCCAGAACTGCAGCTAACAGAGAACTATATCTAATACCATCATCTATTGCTGGTCGATGTTTGTTTAGTGCACTTCACCCTCCAATACCCAAAGAAAATGCAGCTGCTTTTGTGGCAAACACAGCTGTGCCTGACATCAACTGCCTTTCCATACATTAACTGACACAAACGTTCGTATTGTCAACCTTTGCGTGGAGCCTGACCCACTTTCACTCATCCCCTTCCTCTCTTTGTATTAGGGGTGAACGTTCACCTGAAAATTTGGAAATGATCCCTCATGTCATAAAATCTAATGTCTCTGTAATATTACTCAGAATATGCTACAAAGACTAAAATTTTAACTGAAATTTAATGAAGAAGCTCAATGCAATGTCATAAATGTTACTGTGGAGGACTTTGATGCTGTCTTTCCATTCTAGCAACATCTCACAGCAAAAGTCTGGTGCTTCTAAGAAGTTATATTTGAAATTTCTGTGCAAGGGCAACAGAAAAATTGAGAAGTTTAACTTTCTTAACAAAGCAAGACATTCTTAGTTGTCCCAAGATAGACCTAAGATATTCTCAATCTATACATTTTTTATAACTTCCTTAGTGACAATTAAAGGCAGACAGTCATTGATGACACTTGTTATCATTGTTCCATTTGGTTTGCACCAATTGTTCTGCCACTGAAATAGTAGAGGTTTATTATTCTGCATAAACTAAACCAATTCCCTATTTGTTTTTGCTGACACAGTCGGCATAAAAACTCAGGTTTAACAAAGATTGCAGAGCAGCACTTTCTGAATGTATTTATAGTTTGAAGAAGCTCTCCTGGAGGTATTTTTTAAGACCTGAGTCCAGGCTTACTGTGGCTTTAACATGCTAGTATTTGGCTGTATTTTTGGTGGTAAACTTGTCCATCAGGACACCAATAGACAGTATACTTTCAGCTAAGTGAAAATAACTTTGGATATAACTGTGGATACATTTTCTGATATATTTCAATATAGTCTTGTCTGTAATTGTGGTCAGCATATTAAATTTGACCAGATTTTTTTACTTTAATGCCACACAATTAAGTCCTACTATTTCTGTATTGAAATAACTTTTGGTTGAAAATGGTCAGTCCACACACACGGCCTGGTCTCCTAATGTTGGCGAACCATTCACACAGAACCCTGCTTGTTTTTCTTGATACTTTGAGAAGAGTTTTATCAGCACACCACAACAGTTCTTTTCAAATACCCTAGCATCACAAACAATAAGTAGGTGCTACAGAACAGCTGTGTAGAATCAGAAATCAAAAATGATCAATTAAAAAACAATGCATTGTTTTTCTGTGGCACCTACCTAGTTTTTAAAAGCTGTGCTGTGTGAAAAGAACTGTCATGGTGCATCAATGCAACTCTTCTATAAGACACTAAGACCAACAAGTTGGGTTCTGTGTCCATTGATTAGTGTACTTTTTACGGATTTGTTGCAGAATCCATGGAGGCACAATCCCAGCTGCTGGTATCCGTGGGTTAGCGGTATCCTGTGGCTCAAAGCCAAGCAGAGAAGTGTTGATGCTGATTTTCAGTGACTCCAGGGTCTGCTCAGACCTTATTCTGCAGACACCTACTCTGTATCCACAAGATAGATGTTCAAAATGCAAACTTCTTTTTGACCAGAGAAATCACAACAGGCGCTCTCTGGGAATTAAAGTTCAGCGTGGCTGACCTCCAGCTGCTCTTTGCTTCTGTCTTGCTGCCTCTCTATTAATCTCCCTCCAACACTTGCTGCCACCATTTGACAAGTGCACCATGAAGACAGGCTAGTCAACATCCCCCTGTCCACATGGCATTTGCACAGTTTCACCTTGCTGCACTTGTTGTGCCTTCTCTAATGACCGCACACACATCGATGAAGAGCTGAACACTGAGCTATTTAAGAATGTCAGTCCGATGTGCAGCGCAGTTTGTCGGCTCGCCAGGTAAGATTACATCAAAGAGACAGGCCTCTTCGTGGAGGTCTGGCCTCTTTCTTTCACATACACAAACACACTTTTAGGTAATTACAGACCTTAAACCACGTGCTAAACACAAGCTTGCTGTCTTGACTTCAATAATATTGATAAAGTCTGTCCACAGTGGTCATGCTTCCAGAGTAACCATGCAAATACAGTTCTTCATTAAGGTTTAGTCTGATTTCACAAACACTTACATCTTTGCTGATACATTTATGAACTACATTTGCAGAATTGTATTAGCAACACACAAACATATACACAGTGGATATAAAACAAAGGGAGTCAAGAGTTTAGGGGAAGCCAAGCGAGGTGCTTGAATGTCAGTCAGGGCAGATTTCATGTGTGTGTGTTTGTGTATGTGTGTGTGGGTTTGTGTGCCTGGCTGGTTGATTGGAGCCTGGGCTGGAATCTATCCAGGCCATCACTCACACTTTACTCTAGGAGAGGGCGTTGGACAGTTTTTATTAAAATTCTGTCAGAGGGTGTGTGTATAGTTGTGGGTGCGTGTGATTATGTGTATATGAGTGAGCATCTGCCTCAGGCTCAGAAGAGATATCATCTCTCCTTTGACATGTTCTTTCATCTTGCCTTTTTTCTTCTTGACAGACATTATTTTAGCTGCCAGTCTTTTTTTTTCACAACTCCAGTCTTTCCACAAGGCCAACTTTTATCCACTGTACTATGTGCAGGGGTGCCGGCGTTCTTGTCTTTTTAATCATATCATCAATAAAATGCATTTTCAAAAGCATTGCCAGCAAATTCAAAGACGACGGTGTTAACAGAACGAATCAGCAATTGCTTTTTCCGCTTATGCTGGTAGGTTATTCTGCAAACACAAGTTTCATGTATAATTTACATAAAATCTCTCTAATATCTTCTAATCAAAAAAGATTTGGATCTCTGTTGGAAGAAATCCAAGTATATTCAGCAAAGTGAATGCCTAATGTTTTACTCTCCTTGGTGACAAAGTCTGTATGATTGGCAAAATTACATTTTATGTTTAACCCTTGTGCTATCTTAGATGACCCCACCCTTACATTGACGTGTTCTCCCTACCATGACAAAGGTGGATAAAGGTGGAAAGATTTCATGTAATCCATGGACACCAATGAAGATCACAAATCATTGAAGAAAAAAGGTTCAGAGCACTGTCTAGTGGGTCTAGATGACCCAACTCCAATGTTAAAGTGCCTAGGATAGCACAAGGGTTACAGACCTGCGCTGATGCAAATTGTGTTTTTGGTGTTTTTAACACATTCTTGTTTTTAACATGTTTTAACATCATGGAGGACATATACAAAAAGAATTAAGCATAAAATTAAATGTCTGAGTATTTATTATTATTCGAATCTTTGGGATTTAGGCGCAGACAAAAATAATGTTATTGAAAAAGCTTGTTGTTATTACAGGCCCATAGGCTGGCCACTAGCTCCCTGCTCCACTCCATTTTGATGACTAGTTTGTACTTCTTGGTTTTCCTGGTTTGAGCTGGTATCTGCCTCTGAACTGTACAGCTGGATAGCTCCTATATTGCTAGCCATTTTTGCTCCAATATTACTAATCATAATTTAAAGACCAATGGGAACTCTTTTATATGAGATCAAAAGATGATCACAGTTTTGCTTTTTTTTTTAAGTGTCATTATTCCCATGTCATTATTCAACTTTTGCCTTCTTTGGGATTTACATTTATATAGTTACTAATTGTGTGTTGTACTAAATGGTTAACCAGAACATTAACCTTAAACTTATTTGTACAAAAAGCATTTCTTGTTCATCTTTTCACAGCATTTCATATTGGGTTTTAGATATTAGGGACATAAATCAGAATCAGTAGAAGACATCCAAGTGATAATAAATTAAATAGAACAGGTAGTGGTGTAAAAAATGTCAAACTATAGTGTTTTTTTCTCTGTCCATGGTTGCTACGAGAGGTGTCACAGATGTCTATTTTTTGATAAATGAATACAAGTCAACACTACATAAAGAGGAGCCACACAGTCAGCAGGTGCAGCTGTTAGAAGGCTAAAACAAGGCTTTGCCTGTATGTTTAGCTTTCAGTTCCACTCCCTCCCTCCCGACCGAGCTCCCAGCACCCATCAACAGGCTGTACGTTTTTAATCACGCTGAAATGATTTATTTAAACAGCAGGCAAAGTGTCAATTCACTTCCTTTCATTTTTCAACATGTTTGTGTTCTTTGTTGGATGATAAATTTACCTTCAGACAACCCCAATATGACTAATTAGCTTTGAAATATCAGAACCAGATGTTGAGTTGAAGGAAGTTCTTAACAGGCAGCCAAGAGAGCCGACTCACCCTGTGCCTCCCTTCTGCACTAACAAACGTACTTCCCTTTATTCACTCTTCTCCTCTTCCTACAAACAACACAAGCCTTCTTGCAATCTGCTCCTGCCTTCCAACTTTCTCTTTTATTTTCTTCTTTTGCACTTTTAGATCTACACATCCTCACAAGTTGGAGCCATCCTGTTGAGAGCCAACAAAGCAGGTCATAAATCTGGCAGTGTGAAGTTAACCTGCACATGCCCTGTGTTTACCTCCTCCTTCTTTGCCTCTCTGTGTCACTCAGCACCTCCACTCAATTTATTCTTCCTCCTGCCCGGAATGACTGGCTCAGTTTTCTCACTCAGGCTCCAAAGGTTCTGGTCTTAGTGAGGTTTTGAGCTCATGCCCAGAAAGTGTAACCAGAACCTGTGTTGGTAAATCAGTGTTTTCAGACCTTTAAAGAGGTCCCTGTACTATGTTTTACAAAAAAAAAAAAAAAACTTTGTAGCTAGCATGAGACAAATGTGCTTTTTTGTTATTTATGTCATTCTTTGTTTCCGCTTAGTGTTTAAAAGGTTTGGATCGGGAGTTAAAAGGAGGTATGAATTCAACTTTTCTATGTTCGGGCGAAGACTGGGAGTGTTTTTGAACTGCAACGATGCAGAAAAACCTCCTGTTCCTGCATACATGCTTTAAAACAGCACAGGGCCCCCGCAGGAGCATTGGAGCACTGACACCTTGACAGTTTGCCATGAGTGACGTCTGATCTGTACAAATTTCAAGACTAATAAATCTACCTGTCAGAGCTTGGGACTTGAAAGGGCCGCAGCCCTGCGGCACAGCTTTAACACAACTTGTGTTGATGAAATTCTGACTGGAGAATTATAGCTGTCAGAGAACCGCCCACATCAAACCCGAAGTCTTGGCGTCCTTCTCTGTTTTCCCCTTTTCTCTCTTTCACTGCTCAAACATTACACATTCACCTCCTCCTTGCTGCCTGTCCCTTCCAAACATCTCTTTTCCTTCGCTGCTGTTCTTTCTCACTTTGAGAAAAATGAAACAAACGTTCTTTCATGCTTTGGTGACCATTATTAAATCATTTTGACATCTACCAGCCAAACACTTCATCATATTTCTTCTATTGTAAATCTCCGGCCCTGCCAACAGTTAAGGATTTCTTACTGAAAATAAGTTGCCATGGGTGACAGGTGTGACCCTGTCATTTTTTACAGCTTTTGGCAATAGTTGAGAATGTGACGCCAGGTCTAGACCACTGGTCAGCATCATTAAAAAACACTGCTTTGTCACCATAGAGTCAGAGTCAACAGCCACAGGTTAAACGACCTGAAAGGTGGAACGGAGATAGGAGGAGGATAGAATGTAAGAAAGGCTGTTTGTGGGTGATTTGAATGCCAAAAGGGGCATAAATCACACCGACCTCCTCCCATTTCCACATCCTTCCAGGCACACTGACTCCCCTTCTCTTTGGATTTATTTTTGTTTAGCTTTGATCCCAGACTGCTTTGCTCCTCATCTCCTTTCAACATGAGCCGATGTATCCTGTGGGTGATAAATCATCTGCGAGTGTTTAGATACTTTGCTGCTGCCACAGATTTTTCCTGTAAACGTTTCAAGAGGGGCGGATATTATTTGCATTCTTCAAAAGAACCGTTGTCTGTGTGAAAAGTTCACCGGAGTCCCCGGGAAGAATGGCAGCCTTAGTATATTGATTTAAATGTCAAAAGGTGTGACTTTAGAGTGAGGTCAGGACCTTCTGGGGTCAGTTCGATCACTTATTGATGGATGAGTCAAAGAATATGTGAAAGTGCTCTGCTTTATCATTGAAATGTTTCTGTCAGCTTTAGGTTGCTTCCCAGCAAGAAGAGACTGCTGCAGAGCTGGATTTATAAGAAATATTAGCTGTTTTACCAACAAGCCAGAATTTCACATATTTATTCCTCTTGCAACAGGTTTTCATTTCAAGTCCCACTTCAATCATCTTTTGATCTATTTTAAAAGTGTTCCCAGTGGTCTTTTAATTACAGTTTAATTATGATCGTACCATTTTTAAGCAACAACCTGAGTCAATGTTCTAGGACAGTTTCTGCAGAGCTCCAGGATTTCCTTAGAAATTTACCTCTGACTTGTGGGAGGGACTGTTCATGAGAAGTTTGCCTGCCCCCACTAACATTAGTGGTGCAACAAAAATGGCGAGCAATGGACGAGGAAAGCGGGAGATGTACATGGTTCCATATGTCTATAAGTGGATGCATCAGAATGGAGCAGGGGAGCTTCTGGCCCACTGATTGAAGTTTGTACGTAACAAGCTTTTTTAAACAGCATTTTTTCATCTGCTTCTGATTCACCACAATTTGAAAAAAGGAACACTCAGATACGTAGTTTATTATTAATTTCCTTTGTGTATGTCTTCCACCGTCAGAAAACTGCTTCAACAACATGTTAAAAACATAAAAAATTGCCATTTTCATTGGACCAAGTCTTTGACATTTCGATCCATATCTGCTTTAATTTCCATCAATCAAATCAAATATCTCATCAAATCAAAGAATGACTTAAAAATGTATTTGTTCTTTGGCCAAATGCTTAAACAGCAGCAATCATTTACACTACATACAGACACTGCAGCAATCTGTCAGTCTTGGTGCTTGTCAGTCACTCCTTGCCTTTGTGAGAAGCCGACTCTGACTGACAGCCCGTGTGATCTCTCTAAAGGACTGGCAGGATGGCTACAAAGGGCCCGGCTGCAGTAATTGGCAAGACAAAGGCTTCCCGCCCAAGCACCACTGTCACTCATGTGGTTCCAGAGCGATGAATCAACATGAAACACGCCACACCAGTTAACCAAAGGGAAAGCATGCTTGTAGACTAACAGGTAACCAATCACAGGGCCAGTTCGAGGTCATTTCCCCGGGCAAAGTAGCTAAAAGGTGACCTCTTTAAAAGAACACATCTCCACTCACCCAACACCCTCCATGCAATCCCTCCCGACTCACCTTCTCACCTCCACTCCCTGCTGCTCTGACCCCTCTCTGACCTGTTGGGCCGTTTTCCCAGCTCGGCTAAGGACACAGAATGCCCCGCCTTCCTGTCTGCTCAATCTTTAGCACACCTGGTTTTCATTTCTCAGATTTCACTTTCTATCTAAGGGCCAACTATCTGTCTTCTGGTCTGTTTGGAGGCAGAGGAGGGGAAGAAGCTTTTAGCTGTCATCATGAAAGAAACAATAACTGTTTGATTCATTGTTGAGTCAGATTTGAAATGTAGATAAAACAGGCTGTGTCAAGGCTTTGTATGACAGATAGCTGGGCCAAGAGTGCATTGAGGACTGAGATTACACCTTCCAACCCTGCAAAGTCAATTCAGGTCAACTTTGCTTTTGGAAGCAGACCAGAACAGTGTGACCAAGATAGTCCACTCAGAAAGGTCAGAAAGGGTATATCTACGTCAAGTGAAGTGGCCTTGTCAAAGCTTGTGGGTTACTGAGCATGTCTCCGGATGCCCCGAGCCTGACCTTCCTCTCTGTCCTCTCTGAGTCACCTTTGTCTCCTCAGACACCTTCCCTCCTCCTCCTTCCTCATCTCTGACTCCTGTCGCAACAAGAGAGCAAAGCGAGCAAAAGGGGATGTCTCTGGCTAAGGGGACTCCCTGCCTCCTGTCCACACACACACTTGTGGGACACCATGTCTGCCTGCGTGGTTCTTTACAGGGTGGTCATTAGTCATCAGGCAGATCAAAGGACAACGGCAGGAAGTGAAAGCCCCCTGACAAGGAGGAGTTCATTTAGCTGGCAGGCCATCCCTCATCCTTAACTGACGGCGAGGCGCAGTTTCCATCTGAGCACTCCTTCCTCCTTCACTCCTTCAGATACTACTCCGGTACCTACCTTCTTACTACCATCAACATTTCTAAAAGCACAACCAGGATATTCATTTCCATCAAAGCCATTATTTGAATTGTTTTTTACAAAAATATTTAACACTCATCAACAATCACTCCTCGGTTTAAGTCCCACTCCAATCATCTTTTGATCTATTTTCAAAGCATTCCCAGTGGTCTTTCCCAGCGGTCGACACAGTTTCTGCAGGGCAGAGGTAGCTCATCAGGAATTTGCCTCTGATTTTTGGGCGGAACTGTTGGCAGTAAGTCTGTCCTTTTTTCCCGTCATCCATCTGTTTACACTCTCCCGCTAGTTTACGGCCCCTTACAACCCCAACATAACATCTCCGGTGCAACAAAAATGGTGAACTAAGTTAGAGTTATCTAGCCATACAGTTTTGAGCGAGATTCCACCTCAGACGAGGAAAATGAAGACTCACATGGACCTATTCATCTACAAGTGGCATCGTAATGGGAGAAGCAGGGAGCTTGTGATTGTGGCTTCAACGTCACTGCTAAAGACGTTTTTCAATGGTCTTTTTTTGTCTTCTCCTGATTCACAGTGATTTGAATAAAGGGTTAGGGTCACTTAGCAATGCAATTTTAAGCTTTATTTATGTCCTCCATTGTGAAAAAATGCCACAAAAACATATCAAAAACACAAAAAACCATTTTTTCACTGGAGGTTTTCTTTGATATAAAGCATGCCTTGAAGGGAAGAATGTTTCTCCAATTAGAATAATATATTCTGTCCATTTGTCAAGTTTAGAAGCACTTTTTTTTCAAAGTGATATAAAATCTTTTCAGACTGATGTTATCATACTTGATTACTCCTAAAAAGATACAGGCCATCCAAGGTTAGCAACACAACTTCACAGGGATAAACCGTCAAAAAAATGTTGAACCAGTCCTTCAAGTTTTTTTAGAGTTAAAAGAGCCTGTGCCAAGATCCACAATCCACAACTCTCGATAAAGAAAAAGACTCTTTTTGTTTCTTTTTGAGAAGTCAAACTGAACAGAAATTGATAGTTTTTACATAGATCTTATTGTTGGTTAAAATGACTTTTACCCAAACCACAGTAGAAATGTGCGTACTTATTCTCTGCAGCATTTTTTTTTATTGTTCTAAGAATTGAACCTTCTAACTGACAGATTAAATTCCACCTGCTGAGTGAAGAGCGATGATAAAAATCTACCAACACAGATGTAGTTGCAGGATTACTCAACCGTTGTGGCTAAGGCTAAACCACTGAAACAGCTCTACCTCTGACTCAGTCACGCATTCAAAATAATGGAATTCACATGTTTAGTTTTCATGATTACACTAGCTTTTAAACTGCATAAGAATGTTTTTATTTACTAATCTATATAAGCATGAATAAACTATAAAAAAGGAAAATGAGTTTGACTGCAGGTGTCTCAAACTGTGAAAAGTTTTTATGAGAATGTTTCCAGGATATCAAAACATTTGCAGAGGGTTGTTACTTTAAGTCAAATAAAATCTCATATTCATGTTTCCAAAGTTTTCCAAAAATAGTTGCAAAAATTAAAACTAAGCACAAACAAAAAGGGTAATTCTGATATTCTTGTTGGACAAAGTTTGCAGGATATTTATGAAAATCCTAATAAATTCATTACAATAAATGTATTATTTTATTTATTTATCAAGTATTTTAAACATTTTCTATTATCACAAATGTTATTTTTTCTTATGAGCTTTCAACAAACAGTTTTGCATTTGCAGCTTTTATAAATTTTAATTGTTCTCTTTTTTTAAATGTTATATTTCCTTTTGCAGGACAGTGCAATACAACAATGATTTTGTTGCGTTCACCATTTTGTTTGGGTGTTCAAACTACAATTCCAAAATCCAGCACCCTGGAGATTACCCAGAAATCTCTGCGAAAAACCAGTGTGCATTGATGTTCACTAGATTGGTGAATATAGACCACAATGTATTGTATCAACGATTTTTTTCATGTGAAAAACATGCATTTCAATTTATTATTTAAAAACCATCCAAGTTTATATTATCAGAACGCATTGGATTCATAAAGTGTTAATATTTTTTTTGGTCTTCATTTTCGCGAAATCGCAAAAAAGCATGGTTTATGAATTTCTTTTAAAATCCAATGTAGCTATGCACTATATAGACTTTCAGTAGTTAGGGAGTAGTAGGGAGGGAATTTGGACATAGCCAAAATCTTATCTCTCCTTTTTAACCCTTGTGCTATCTTAAATGACCCCACCCTTACATTGACGTGTTGTTCCTACCAGGACAAAGGTGGATAAAGGTGGAAAGATTTCATGTAATCCATGGACACCAGTGAAGATCACAAATCATTGAAGAAAAAAGTTTCAGGGCACTGTCTAGTGGGTCTAGATGACCCAACTCCCAATTGATAAAGTGCCTTGGATGGCACAAGGGTTACAGTATGGTTTGAGGCTTATTTCCTGTTTCGTTTTGAAGAGCCGTTCACTTGCCATCTCACATCGTTCATCTCCTGCTTTTTTTGTGCCTTTTTTCCCACATGGCTTCTGTCATTTGCTACATCTGCATCCAATAGCTAAGCACTTTCTACGGAATTCATCCCCTTTAATTATGGCGTTCCTTTAAATTTGTGCTTCATTTGTTTTTTTTACAAACCACATTCAGTTCAACCTCAACTGTCTCCTCCCTTCATTTATGCCTTTGGATCCTCATCTTTCAACATCTTTGACAGTTAACATCAACCAATTTTGCTGACTCAGCAGTAACAAAGGGAATGGCCCATGGTGGTTTTATAATAAGCAAGCGCCGGAGCTGGTACCCACTTTACCTTCACCATCATCCCACCCACCCTGGCCTGTCCACCCTTTTCTTTTGGCTGCATGACTGAATGCCTCTCCTGTAGCACAGGAGGCATCAATTACAGGCCTCAGCCGTCGCAGTGTCACTGCTCTGTAATTAATGGGCTCTCCCGGCGCTGCGCCATGGGGCCTGGCCTCACCGTGAACTCCACAGGAATTCAGAGACAAACACTCGAAGCTGTACACACACATCAGGGCATGAACGAACACACTCTGGTGCTGGCATGCTGCTTGCAAGATGCTGCTGAACACCTGTTTGTTGAGTTTTAATCTGTGCGTGTTTACTGGAAAAATACACATTCTGTGTTAAAAATTACCTGTTCACACTTGTTCACAGGAACAAGGAGACACACCAACACTCACACATTCATATACTCAGGCTTCTGCTGTCGACCCCTTCATTTGTTGATCAGCCATACAAACAGAAGCAGAGGTCCCCTGGGTCACGGGGTCATGGGATCCCGTGCTACCCAATATCTCAACACATGCTTGAGGTCTTGCTGCTCTAATCCCACTGGGTTCTGTCAACTTCTTCTTTTCAATATCCAAAATCCTGATTACTTTAAAGCAATTCTCCATTTCAACCGCCCTTTTTGGGGGTTCCTCTGTGGCCGACGTGCATGCAAGACTTCCCTGAGCCTTTGCTCTCACTTTCAGTTCCTGCTTTCCTCCCTGCATGCATTTTGCACACCCTCCCTCTTCTTTTCTTTCATACGTTTTCCGCCCTCCTCCTTCAAACATCATGCTTGGAGCTGACAAGGAGCACGACCCTGCTTTTATTGTTGCAGCAGGGCAGAGGAGCAAACACAGGGCAGGGGCTGTCACCCCGGTGATTAACACTAGAACGCCCGTAGGGCAGCCATTTGGCTTTTCTACCTACAATGTCCAAGGGACAGCCAAGTGGCTGGATTAGTTCAAATTTACATGCCCAAAGAGCAGCCTTCAACTTAGTTTGCACATGAACAGCACAGCCATTAGGTTGTTCTTTTGGCATGTAAAAAGGACAAGCCAAGTGGCTGCGCAAGTTTTCACTATTTCCCCTCACCTCTGTCACTTCTAGTAAGAGGTCACCACAGTTTGGATTTTCTTTTTAGCTGAGATTTATCGTTCATGCACAAGAGACACTTCTTTACCGACATAATACTGAAATGTTTAAGCAAAGAAATCATGTGGTCAAAGTCATATCTTCAACCCACTACTTGTCTGCGCAAACTTGGTACTGCCTCAAAATCTCCTTTCTGCATTTGCCACATGGTATACTTGTAGCAATCAACAAAGCGCACTCTGGCATTATTGTTCTTGTACTGACTATTCACCTGGCATATTGCCCGTTTCCCTTTGCCAGGTATGGGAGCTTGTCACCAAACACGGTATTCCTTTTTCGCCTTCTCAGCTCCCGCATGTACCTGTGCGAGGTTTTTTACTGATTCTGGAAGCTCCCAGTGAATTTTGCCTGGATGGAAAGTTTGATGCAGTTGGCAACAACAAACCCACAAACATTGGAGATTGCAGGAAACCTGTCAGTCCCAACTCATTCCATGCGCGTGCCCTTGACATCAAAGTGTAAATGCAGCATGATTTCTTTGAAGTGGTTTCTGACCATAGTTTTTATAGATCAGTGGATTTCCCATTTTCGCCAACCATCTTGCGTTTTGCATGGATGGAAGTTTTATCCCCCCCTCACAAGGAGGATGGCAATGAACCCCAATAGTTCAGGGAGGGCCATGAACCAGCTGTCATCTTCTGTCTGACGTTCATGCTGAACAACACAGTCCCGAATAGTCTGAAGCATGTTCAGAGTGAGGAAACACAGGAAACTCTGTAAGCGAGTCGACACCGTACTTCTGACCAAAGCAGTAGGCTCTTCCTCAGCAGTGTAACATTCAATTGTGCTGTGATGGAGAGGCCTCCCAACCTTTTCTGAATGCCACACCGTGCCATCTTTTGCTTTTTCTGTTGGCACAGTGTGTCTCCTCTCTGTCGTCCTCTCTTTTCTGATGGCAATGAAATCTCCTCAACTGTGATCTGATTTCTGAGATCTAAGCAATGAAAACCTTCAGCAATGTAAAGATATATGTTGTTTCACTTGTTTATTTTAATTTTTTGTGTTGAATTCTAGTTGAAACTATAAATTCCAAAACATGTCAAATAGGCCTCCTTTGCCTTCCCAATCCAAGAAACATGTGGTTAAATTAAATGACTAAATTTCTCATAGGTGTGTATGTGAGTGTGCCTGTTATTTATCTATGTGGCCCTGCAATGGACTGGTGACCCATCCAGGGTGTACCCCTCCCTAGTTGCTTGTGACTGGATAGACAACTGCTAGAATCAGCAAATGAGAACAAGATGTTCATGAAATCTTATCAAAAGAAATATCTGTCTGAGTCCAGCTAAAGGAATATCTCTTCTCCCTCAGAGTCAAATGGGTTGACTTGCTCCAGGATCATTTTCAATGTCTGCTCAGGGTAGTAAAATTAAGGCATCTTGGTTTTTCAGTTGACAAACTGGGAGTCAAAGTTTGTCAGAGCTTGGAGGCTCTTTTGAAGCAGAAAAACCTCCCCCACCCTGATCTGAGTAAAGAATGTGGTAAGCTAGGGCATGTCTTCATCCAGATGATCAGGTAGTTGGTGCTGCATTTACAAATGAAAGGTGGCTAATTGTAGGCTGTTGAATTAGTCATTTCGAGCCACCCAGCCATTTGGCTGTGCTCTGGACGCTGCAGGGGGAGTGAAAAATCCTGGGCGTTCTAGTGTTAAAGAGCGCATGTTTTCAGTCAAGCGCTTCTGAGGGGAGCAATCCCATAGAGATGCAGAGGTGGGGGTGAGACGAAGATCCTCTTTTGTTTTGAAATCGGTACAATAAAACCAGTTTTATACCACCATACATCAAAAGTGACATTTGCAGAAATGATCCCAACAGTTGTCTTGTAAAGAAAAGTAATTTTTTTAATGTTTACACTCCACAGATTACATGAAAATTTGACCTAACAGCAGTTAGTTCTGAATGTGTCAATAGAAACTGTAAACTTAAGCAAAAAAATTATTTGGAGCTGAGATGCATCATCACATGACAGGCTGGAGCACCCTCAGAAGCTCTCCCGTAAACCTGTCACTTTCAAAGATGGTAATAGGCACAAAATATTGTAGTCATCAAAGCTCCATAAAAACAAGGTTTGACCATCACATGAGAGCATACAGGCCAGTAAAATGTTACTTTAGGGGTTTCTGTTCTTGATGTGTTGGAAAGAAGCAAATAAAAAGAGCTCTCTGTTGATTGATGGCTGCGGGGATGGGAAAAGAGTTACGAATGTGGTATTTTGACCATTGGACCTTACTCCACAAAATATTATTTTTATTAACGTGAGCAGGAATCAGTTTTTCTGACAACACTCGAGAGGATTAAAACAAATAGCACTGCGAAAGCACCAGGCAAGGACAGAAATAAATAGCACGGCTGCCTCCATGTTTTATATAGGAGTCACCTCCAACAGCTGTGGGCCTCTCTGTTAGGTGTCCAAACTAAACACATGGAAGTTTGCTTAGTCATAAATTAACAGCTTGACAGTTGAAAGTGTTCAGACTAATTTGTCAAATCCCGCTTGTTATTTTCCATCGCTTAAATTCACTGAGGCAGTTTTTCTTTCTGTCCACAAGGATTCCAGAAATGTGGCTCTCAGTCCATCATAGTACTCAAAAAAAGACAGTTTTAGATTCTAAAAGCTCTCAGCTGCACATCCTGTCAGCTCAAACTAGAATTTATCAATACTCTGCACAGAAATAAGCTTGAATTAATTTCAACCCTTGTACTATTCATCTCCATGGACTGCTGTCAAGGGACTGGGCTCTAAAACACCCCCAGGCATCAGATCAACATTTATAGCTCACCAGCTCAACAACTTGTATTTTTTGTTAATACAGCAGTCATGTTCTGCTGGAGTGGGATAATTACTATTGACAAATTTTTGCCAAACATGCCAGCACAGAGTAAACACAGATGATGTTTTTGGCTCGGAGCGTCATACAAACAAATGTCATTCAAGATGCAGCGAACTCTGCTGCATGATCGCTGTGGAGTAGAGCTTCAGCAACGCCATATCACTTTCCTGCAGTTGATTCTGTCTGACAGCACACATGATGTAAACTTAAAAAAGTCCTTATTTATTTTCTTTCACACACAAGTCCAAGTGTAGGGATTCCCAGAGGAGCAAAGCAGAGAGAACTTCAGCAATAAGTTGCTTGTGTGATGGCACAATTTAATAACTAAAAAAAGGCAAATTAGTGTTATTTAAAAGGAAAAAAGCATGCACATAATGTTGTATTAATTTTAGCTGACCTTTTAAAGAAGTGAAGCAACAAGTACATCTAAGAACATGTTCACTCTAAGACCAACTCTGTAAATCAATATTTTTGGTATTTTTAATATGTTCTTGTTGAATTTGTCTAATGATGGAAGACAAATACACAGAAAATTAAATGCAAAATTGCATTTCTGAGGTTTTTTTTTTATTCAAATCCTTGTGAATCAGGAGCTGAAGGAATAGATAGTTTGAAAAAGCTTGTAGTAGTGACATGGAACCTTCAACTGTCAGGTAGGGAGGTTGATTAAGGACCCTAAATGCAGGGACAGGCTGGTACAAGGTTCCAAGGTAAAGGGGTTTATTTCCAAACAAAAGGAACGGCTAAGCAGGGAAACCAAACCAATCCAAACGTCGGGGTAACCAGGCAGACATGTGGGGAGACAATCAGGGAAATGACATAATGGACCAACACAGAGGAAGGCAGAGAAAAGACTTAAATACAAACAGGACTGACAAGACACAGGTGAAAACGATCAGGAGAGATTGGGACCAGGGGGGTATTCCAGAAAGCATGTTTAAACTACCCTGACTTTAATCCTGAACTCTGCCTGAACTTGCTTACTCTGGGTATGTCCGGATATGAGTTAGCGTAATTACGCTCCACTTGGTAACCCTGGGTTAATGGACGTGCACAGCAGGTACATAAAGACATTCTCAATGGATCGCCGATTTCCGAAAAGAGAGCTCTATACTTCAGTGAGATGGAGTCGGAGATTTGAATGACGGCGTATGAAGATTATACCTCCAACAACAAAGTAATATGGCTGCATCAGCAAAAGAAAGAGTTTTTGCCTGGATGACCTGGCTATGACCTGGAGGAACTGCAGGAGTTTCTATCTCATTTCTATTTTCATTGTGACGCATATACGTATATGCCCAAACTGTATATATATATACAGTATATATATACTGTATGTATATATACTAAATGTCATATTACTCCAATTCAATTAAATGTTTTTTTCATCTTAATTTAGTGTACTTCTTGAACTCTCATATGTCTGAGTTTGAGCCTGCAGATATACTCATTTTTATAACAATAAAATGAATGAAAGAAAAAATTAATTAGGCAAAACACAGTAAAACAGCTAAACGACTCAACACATTTGGTCAAAAACCCACACTTAAACCCAAATCCGTCCAGACAGGCAACGGGAATGGTATCCCACAATCCTTTGCGGTGCCGATCTAACAGCAGCACCAAAGTTACACCCACTGAATTGAATTAATTTGAATGAAAGTAAACTAACTGTCTGACAACTGCGTGTTGTTTTTAAGCTGACTTAACTAAAAATAATTGATTAATCTTAACTAAAGCTAATAATTAAGTTAGATAAAAGTAAAAAAGTTTATCTTTCCAACATCCATATGTGGTCTTATCACCCTCTCATGGTGGAAAAAGTGTTCTCTGAGCTTCTTCATCCACTAAATCAGCTTCAAATGGACACGCCACGCTGCTTCACCTCTCTGAAAACAAACTAACCTTCAACTAAACCTGCTGAACATAACCAGGTAATGTTCAGAGCATGAGTTACAAGGGAAACTAAGCATACCCTGAAACATACCTCTGTTTTTGGAACCAAAAGCGGTGGTTGTACACTTCTTTAGCCTCAAACTTACCTTGGGAGCTAGCATAACCTGCTTTCCATGGTGACTCCAGAAATCGGCGATCCATTGAGAATGTCTTTATGTACTTGCTGTGCATGTGCATTAACCCAGGTTACCAAATCAAGCGTAATTACACTAACTCATATCCGTTCTTTCGGAACCAACATACCCAGGGTAAGCAAGTTCAGGCAGAGTTCAGGGATAAGTCAGGGTAGTTTAAACATGCTTCTGGAATACCCCCCTGGAGTTGGGCACCCCTGCTTGTAGATATTCACACTGGCAGCAGTGGGAGCAGTTTACTTTTCCCAGACGGAAATATGAATGTAATGTTAGTTTGAGTTTCTTAGAGAACAGTTGTGCTAACAAAGTTTAAAGTAGTTTTACATTTGACAACATATTAGGTACAAATTTTGCAAGTCTGTTTAAAAAACTAGTTACTCTGCAGGTGTCTGTTTCTCTTTTATAATTTAAAATGACTTTTATTTTGCTTGGGATTAAAAATTTGGAAAATAAATCACCACATAGTCATGTGTAACAGCATCATTAGCTATTAGAACTGAATTACAGTGTCACAGTATTTTTATACAAAAGTGCTTTCAGAGTTTTACGAGGTAGACACAGGTTCACTGCAGTTTACGCCTCTATCCATCTCTATTCGTGCCTTTTCCTCTGCAAGGTCACTGGGGTTGCTGGAGCATACCTGAGCTGCCGTGGGGCTAAGGCGGAATAAACTCTGGACTGTTTGTGATCACAGGGACTCGTGCACTTACAATACAATTCAGAGTCACCAATAAACCTACAAATCATATATATATGTGTAGCAGATGGAGTGAAGCTGGAGTGCACGGAGAAAACCCACACATGCACAGGGAGAACATGCAAATCCCCACAGAAATGACCCAGCTGGCATACAAACCAGGATATTTTGAAGTGAGGCGACAGTGCAACAGTGCTCACTATCATAACAGCGTTCCCTCCCCGCATGTCTGTGTTTCCATGCAAAAAGACAACAAATAGGTGGAGCCTATTGCTTTTTTTAACTCCACGTGACAAACAGATGTCAGACAGAAAAGGACAGAGAAAGCACCACGCAACAGTTTTACTATTACACTGTGTGTGTTTCCCTTTTTAGAGGGTCACCACAATTGAGTTTTCTCTGTTTGTAGTATCTTGAATGGATGGAGTCAGGGACTCCACTGCCCTCTAACGCTTTCTTCAATGGGTTTTGCTTCTGTTAGTTCAGTTAAAAGACAATTCAAATCTATTTGAAAACAAATTGCCCTCAGTAACCCTTGGAGGATGCTGTTAAAGCACACCTGCGCCAAGAGCTGGCAGGATTCATCCAAACTGATTTGTGTACATTTGTGTACTTTTCATCTATTTAAAGGTTGCACTGACCTTCGTTTAGAGAACAATGTCATTATCTGTTAAGCACTGAACCAAAGCATTGTGCAAATAGTTGGAAAAAGAGGGTAGGGTTTCATCCAAGAGTCACATGAGTCCTTTCTCCTTAAACAGAGAAAGATGTTGTCTCTGCTTTTTAGTGTTATTTTAACCCAGTAGATTGCATATAATTTATGAACACTAAATTGTAACAGCTTTTGTTTTGCAATGAGTGATAATTAAACATTGATTTGGCCCTATGTATAATCTGACATTGAAGAAAAGACAGATTTACAACCAGCCTTTTTTTTTGCAGTTTATACAAAAGTCTTTCTGCAGAGAAAGACTGATTTTTCTTTTGAGTTGCTTTGTAAACACAAAAGACTGATTTTGTGTTTATATTTGTTAAACACATATCTAAATCTTTTTTGTCTTTTAAAATATCAACAAAAATAAAAACCAATTACAAGTCAGTGTGACAGAAAACTAACTGTAAACAGCAAAAATGCTCTCAGTGCTCTGCAGCCTCATTTTTTTTTTTTACTTAAAGATAATCATTGCCAAAAGCAAGTATATTTATTGTTGCAAGAATTAAAGTCCCTGTAAGCATCACACAAATAACATACAAACATGCCTTGTTGTAAAACCCTAATGAAACGTGCATTTCAATATCTATTTGTTTGCCATCTTTAACTGGTGAGGTATTTTTCAAAATATTTTAGCAGAATAGACATATTAACTGCCAGACAACTCCGGTTTAAGGGCCGGATTATGGTGGCTGAAGCACCAAATGGTTCCAAATGAGAAAAGCTGTGATGTAGCCGCTGCCTTAAAGGATGGGTAAAATGTGAACAGCAAGTCTCTTGGAAATTCAGTGTGTGACCATGTCCGTCCACCCCATTTCAGAACCTGCTGAATCCCTTTTGGGGTCATGGGGTTGCTGCAGCCAACCCAACTACTACCAAAACTGTTGGTCGAAGTACACCCTGAACAGGTCCCATAGTCTGTTGCAGGGCTTTTGCCTCCCACATAATCAGTGATTATTTGAGTGACTTTTGCTTTTCTATCAGCTGGAACCAGTCTGGCCATTCTACTCTGACCTCTGGCATCAGCAATATTCAGTGAGAGCTCACAGATCTGCCCTTCACTGGATAATTTCTCTTTTTCGGACCATTCTCTGTAAACCCTAGAGGTGGTTACGGGTGAAAATCCCAAAGGATCAGCAGTTTCTGAAATACGCAGACCAGCCTGTCTGGCACTAACAAACATGTCTTGTTCACAGTCACTTAAATCATCTTTCTCCCTCATTCTGATGCTTGGTTTGAACTGCAGCAGATCTTCTTGACCAGGGGTTTTAGTTAAGAAAGAAAACAATCATTTAACTTTTAAAATAAAATTGATTGTGGTTTGCAAATCAAACAGAACAAAAAATCATTTTAAGGAAGTGAAAACCCTTTTCTTTCTGCTGTAGATACTTTATACTGCATCACTTACCAGACTACGGGCATCCTCTCCACGGTTTCTGTTTAAACTTCCAATCCTCTCAAGTCTGACACATGCCAGCTCCCATCTCTCATCATCACTTCTAGAAACACATACAGATCCATTTTCTCTAGCTACCCCCTTGTGTGTGTGGTCTGTACGGCTCTGACTCTGAGTGTGTGTGCAGTTCCCAAAAGAGACAGGCAGCCACACGAGCATGAAATCCAGAAAACCTCCTCTAATTCCTCGTCTAATTTATGGCTCTGAGAAACATGTCGTGCTTGGGCTAAACAAACGTTCCTTTGTCACCGCCAGCACTCTTTGATCACAATGAATCGGATTCACTGTCTCGCTTCTACACCGGATCTGGCCGGGATCACTGAGAGGATTTCCACACACACACATGTAAAAGGCAATGGTACTCTAAGCTTTCTACCTGCACCTCATTATGCACATGCTCTTCCTGAAGTCAAAGCTCAGCTTCCCTCATCGGTTTTCTCTGAACTTGTGACCTCTGCTAACAACTCCCCCTCCCCCCGCAGGACCTCCGCTGGGCGTCTTTGCAGCAGGCCCCAGTAGGTGATTGACAGCCGCAGAGGAATTATTGAGCTGCGAGAGGAGGAAGAGGGAGGCAAAGCTCTTGGGTCAAGCACCAGCAAGGGGAGGACAGAGTTCAGCATCTGAAAAGTTATACAAGCTGACACGACCCGCTGTACAAACTGTGAAGGCCTCTCCCAGGCCAGCCTTTCAGAGACTCGCAGTCTGTTACCGTGTTTGAAGAAACTCTCCACAGCCGCCTCACAAATAAATCGTTCTGGTTTTGGCTGGTATGCTCAGAAATGTGCAGTGCGGTGGGATTCTTTTTAAGCTGTCTGCCGGAGGGACATGCAAATGTGTGTGCCTGTGGAGTAGTGGTGTAGAGTGATTAAGCATGTCGCCTTTGGCCTGTGGGATTGACACTAACGCTGGCTGACTTGGGCACACATGGGGGAGAAAGACTAGGGGCACTTGTGTAACAGAGACACAGAGGCAGGTACTGTTCTCCCGCTGAGCTCGAAACAAACCGCTGTTGACATCCCTGTCACCAACACTCATTTCCAGCGCTCAACAAGATTAGACTCAACTGGCGGCGGTAGAGACAGAGGCATCAAATTAAGCAAAAGCGGCTGACAGCTAGCATGTTCAATGTGCTGGCTTTCTGCAGGCTGTTTTCTTCCGCTTTGCCTCGCATGAAATGCTATCTTTCAGCTCGCATTCCAAGAAGAAGGATCAAAGATGAAATTCGGGGTAGATTTGGTGAGCCTCGTAAAAAGCAAGAACATCAAAAGGAAAAGTGGATTTTAAAAATGCTGAACTTTAAAGCGGCAGGGCATTAAAGACATATCTAACAGATACGTTTCATCATGAGTTTCTGTCTTATTCTCTTTTTTTAAAACGACAAGGACCTTTTTTGTTTTCAGGATCTGCTTCCCTCGGGCACACATGCAGACGTCACTTTGCCATCCATTTGCTCACGCACGTCTACTTTAAGACGTTTTACCCACACACAAACTGTCCCACTCCACCCACCTAGCCAAGCAATCACAAGTCTGCATTCTGACAGACTGAAGTTGTCAGGGAAATGTAGAGGAAATGACACAGGGCATATTTTCACAAATCTCCCCTGTTGGCATTCTCTGCTCTGGCACAGGGCCTGTCAGCCGCCTGTCTCCTCAGTTTAACCATCAGACAGTCAGGGTGACAAACACTCTGGGACGCTCTTGTCCTTAGGCAGAAGGGAAGACAGAAGAAGTGCCAGCATACAGTAGAAAAGCAATGTGTGTTCAAGTCTGTTTCTGAGTTGGAGAAAAAGACATTCAGGGGGCAGACAGATGCAAAACAAATGTTGCGGATGAAGAGTAAACAGAAACTCTCAAAGACAAATATTTCCTTTGACATTTTCAGGAAATGAAGTCTAACTGTACTTTTACAGCTCTCCCCCAAACAGAAATGTCAAATGTCAGGTGGTTATCCCTTTAACCAGTTCTGTAACATAAACCGCGGCGCTCGAGGCGCCATGCGTCACCACAACTTTGTGAAAGTGACTTTGACAAGGTGGCGGCTGGCCAGGGAAGGCGGCCCGCACATCTACCTGCTTCACTGGAGGCGCTGCTTTGCCCCTGATGGCTGTCTCCCACAAACCCCCCTGCTTTTCTGCTTCTGCTTCCCTAAACATACACTAATGCCCAGCTGTGTGTGCCATCCTACATCTGCAACAGACATGCTGCTGTTCTGCAGTATTCCTCAGGGCCCATGCTGCCTCGTGTCATCCAAGCTCAATTAATTATCCTGGCGTAAAGAGTAAAAACAGTAGCAGGACAAATTTTAAACTGTTGCCTGAATCATGTGTCCTTGATGAGGATGTACTCCATGGTGTCACTTTGGAACTGTTTCTTGATCTATATAACCTCATCACACATTTTTGTAAAGTTTGAATTGAAAAGTTATCAAACATATTTTGACCAAAAGCAGCGGCATGTCCGTTATGTTATTTGTTTGAACAATGATCATTTTGTTGGCTTGGTCAGTGCAGTTCATTTACACAGAACCATTTTACCCAAGAAATGGCTTTTGTGGGATGAGATGAACGGGTGTGGAGAGCACAACAAAAATGTCCTTTACCTTTACTGCCTATGCCAACCAGCTTGCTGTATTACTGACATCATGACTGATTGATATCTGAAACAAGAGAAAGTACAGCAGGTACCTCAGCATAGGAACCCACAGATATGAACCCCTTTTTTCATGTCTAACAAACTGATCTGGGTTAACATCTTTTTATTTAATTGACATCTGTTGCAACAAACCTACATGACTGTGATCGTCAGTCTGTAGTGGGTGTAACGAATAATTTAAAAACGGATTCGATTCATACAAGAATTTATGGTTGCTAATACGATTCATAGTTGATATTGGTTCATTCTGAACGATCCGATTCCCTGACCTTAAACTGATCCAGGACATCTTTAGCCAAAACTATTGAACAGTGTGACTGAAATAAATACTTAAAAGTGCAGGTGAAGTTTTTTCAATTCCCTGTATTTCTTACAAGATAATCAAGTGTGAAATTAAATATGTGTACAGTATTCCCCCCTTATTCACAGAGGTTAGAGACCAAAAACATACTGCTAATACACCAAATCCGCAAATCGGGAGAACCAGCACCCACTCCTGCAGCCGAAGAATGTCAATCACTGATCCTTCAAAAACCCTTCTGAAACATTTCTGATGCTTTGTAAAACATTTATTAAAGAACATTGGACATGAAGAGTTTTTTTTATTTAAAGCAATAGACTGTACTGTATACAAGGCATATTAGGAGTATCACCCTGTCTCTCTGTGCCTTAAAACCAGGTTCCTCCAGCATTCCTTCAGTCATCCGGATAATAATTATTCTCCACAATTATCTTCCTCCGCGTTTCAGGATATTTTCCAGCCGCTTCTGAGTCAGCCATTTCTCCAAGCAGGGGCACAAACTTCAGTTATAGCAATTCAGGAACTGACTGGTGGGAATAGCTGTGAAATATTCCTTTGCAGCCGACAAGGAAGCAGACGGGCCAGCATGCTCTTCATCTCCGCTCAGCTCCTCACCCTCGCAGCACCTCCTTGGTGCTTCACAAGTCTGAAACTTTGAGCTGAGTTTTTGTCATGAACCGGATGAGTGACGGAAAAAAAGTCAGCGAATACATAAAACCGTGAATGATGAAACGTCAATACGTGGGGGAACACTGTACAAGAAACAAGTAAACAAGAATTAATGGCCAATCTGTTCATAAGGTTCAGCCCACTGTTGCTTTTTCACATAAAAATAAGACAAACGGAACATTATTATTATTATACTACACTGTATGTCACGTCTTTTTCAAAATTCATACTGTTTTCTTAAATACGACAGGAATGATGGCTTGATTATTTTTTGCTGCATCTTGTGTTGTTGTCCACTGTGATGCACTTGGTCATTTTGTCATAATCCAAATGGTATTTTAAAATATTGATTTAATCAATTCATTTCAATTTGAAAGAATTTTATAATGGTATAGGTCAACTTAAATTTAGAACTTGCCTCAGACAGATGGATCTGTTTGGATCTTAGAAGTAAAAATAAATAAATACATTTTTACATCCCCATAAATCTGACAAACCAAAATGTTTTCAATAGAACTAAAGTCAGTACTGCTGGCAAGTCATACCAACCTCTCCACTGACAGTTTATGGAAGTTGTTAATGATAAATACTGCTTTGCTTCTTAAATAATACAGTTTGGTTTCAGACTTTTGAGATATGGGATTGCCAGTGACTGCAGAATCTTTTAATTTGTGTGTTGCCCGTTGCAGTTGCCTATAGTAAACCTAATTTAAGTTGCTTTACATCATCCACAAAAATATACTACTTACTATTTGTGAATAAATCAGCATTCTCCACATCTTTCCACACTTAAACCTTGGATGTGGATAGAATGTATGTTCATCAATGTATGGACTGCACAAGGCTATACCCAAAAATATTCAGGATTTGATCGTCTGTGTATGACTCATAGCCCTCAGATCCCAAAGACTGCATGTTGATTCTAATTACTGAAAGTGTTTAAACTATCTTCTGATTATGTCATGTCTTTTAGTATTCCACTTTCATCTCTGACATCCCTCCTTGGCATGACACCGAGCTTTTGGTTTAGAAGTGATTCTGAGGCTCTCCACACAAATAATGGTCCCGGCAGTTTTTATCAAGAACCGGCTTGATGTTTGGCCAGGTGTTATCCAGATCCAGCATGCCAATTGTTAAAACAACAGCCAACAGCGCACAGGATGCATGGTCACAGATGGTGACAAACAAGTGCTAATCAAACAATAAATTTGTTCACCTTGAGCTGCCAGAAACAACAACTGCCGAAAAAGCAGTTTTGCATTAGAAGGGAGTTGGAACATTGGGGCAGCCCACATCTTCAGCTTATCTACTCATTTCACAAATCCATGTTTCATGCAAACATGTCACATTATAAAGTATTTCATTTATTGCAATGAAGCACGGTCTCAACAAAAAACTATGTACAAGCGCACATTCCTTACTTTTTGGGTTGGGACCGTTCCGAACCTTAAACCTAAAATCCATTCTGTTTTATGGCCAGCCCTCATTCCCATTTGTTTGGTGGAGCAGCTTAAGATTAGTGGAAAAACAGTAAGGCTAACAGCAGTTGGTAAAATTCAATGGGAGTGGAGGTCAGCTCTCTGCTGTTGAGGTGCATTCAAGCCGCATTCATGGAACAGACTGAGGCCACAACGACCTTTCACTACAACTGTAGTCTGTATAGCAGGAACAGAGAAAGGAGTACAAACAAGGACACGTATGTGTGCATATATTTTCCCTCCATTCAAGAGTGTTTGTTAACACAATTTTATTGGTGTCTGCAAGGGGACTTTTGATTATCCAGACCTGAGGGAGTCATTTCCCAGAGGAGTGTGGGTGATTA
The DNA here is from genome assembly GCA_037389245.1 of Oryzias sinensis. Classification (NCBI taxonomy): domain Eukaryota; kingdom Metazoa; phylum Chordata; class Actinopteri; order Beloniformes; family Adrianichthyidae; genus Oryzias; species Oryzias sinensis. Next base: position 24,330,677 of record CM074495.1, on the reverse strand, counting down.
GCCTGTGGATAAAGCCAGTCACTAGTTCCAGCGTAGCACTACACACACACACACACACCAACACCATAAACATTGGGGAGGAGAGATACGGTTAACATGTACTCCCTAGGCATTGTGAGGTCATCCGGTTCTCTATTTCAAAGAAGACAGGGTCGTTTTTGCGCCAGCCGAAGCCGCATGGAAGCAACCAGTCATGAGTGATTTTCCAGTCCAGTGCTCAGTGATGAGCAGGCCTGGCCATTGCTCAGCCCCCAGGGCCCGGCCCGCAGAGAGACTGGCAGGCTCTGGGTTCGTCCACCTTCTGCTCTAAACTTGTCGCATCATTGGGAATAAGAGCTCATCACCGCCTGCCAACCAGCACTGTCGTCATCATTTCCCTTTAGCCTCCCTGGGCCCCAGCCTTGGTAAATTATGCTTACCCACACCATTATTAGACTCATTATAGACCCATTTGAGTGGCTTTCAACCTGTCACATGCGCTCAACTATGTCTTCAGCTTGACTTGATTTCCCCTGACAGATTTTCTTGAACTAAAAGACGAGGGCAGAAAATCACAGAGATGTGAGTCTGCGGAGAAAAAAGAAAAAAAATGCATCTTGAAGGAATCAAACATGGGCCTTGGAGGCTGATGGAGCTGATGGAAAACATGTATTTCTTTTTATGGCGAGGCAGATTTTGGCATGGCCCAAGGTACTGTTTTTTTATTTAGCTCTTTAGTTAAAAGCACACAAATTATGCATCATTGGGAAGAGAAACAGCTCATTCCCTTTTCTTTGAATGCTGATACATTTTTTAAGGTTAAGAAATCATAGTATTTTTATTTCTTTGCCTGAAAGTCTCTGCAGCTGTCATTTCATGGGTCCTGTCACTTACTGATCTCTCCTTTAATTTCTCATACTGTGTCCCAGTTAACCCCTCCACAAAATCTGTCATTTTGTGTTCACTAACATGAGAGAATTTTGTTGGGAAAGTTCAGAAGTGGGGTGTACCAGCTCCCCTCCAAACTGGATGTGAACATGGCCAAGATCTTTCAATCTGTGACGGCTCATTTAGAAATGTGGCCCTAGGCTCTTGTTCCTTCTCCTTTCTGCCATAATACCATAATTCATTTTCAGTTCTACAGCTCACTTTTATAATTTTGTGATTTTTCACTGTCAGCTCTGGTCTCATGAACAATTTCATTGAATTTCCTGCTGGACTCGACTCTAAAGTCTATTTGTTTTTCTTCGGTTCCGATCCCTGCTGCTGATTCACTTTCCTGTCTTTGGTTGTCTTTTGCAATACGGTCTGCTCTGGAAAGCTTTTCCAAAGTTCCCCATCAAATGCATCAGCTGCAGTAATTTTTGCTCCATCTGGATCTGTCATTATTTTCATAGATATATCTTTGCATTTAACGTCTCCGCTCTGTCAAGACTAGCAGTGGGTGACATCACTGTTTTGTCACTGCTCATTTCCATCACACGGATTGACAGGAGGAGCCATGCCAGTTATGCTTCTGATAATAGCTGATTTAATCCGTACCCCAGTGTACTTTCTCCCACTCAGCGCCTCTGTTCTTGGCAGACCTGCTCTCAAACCCAGAAAGCTTCTTTCTCACCTCCCTACATGTGTTTGCAATTCCCCTCCAGGGGGTTATGATTCAACAGCAGCATCATCTCAATTCGTCTCAAAGCATAAAGCATTGTAAGAGGAACTAAAGCGGGAGACATGACTGTCCTCTCTGCACCCCTTTTAGAGACAAGAGGCTGAGTGTGTTTGGCGGAGTTGGATGTGAGACTGCTTTTTGGGATGTGGGAGTTTAGAGAGAGAGTGCCACGCTGGCCTAATCACATTACGGGTGCAATATTATGTGTCAAGCTGTCACTTTCAATTTGAGCCACAACGTTGCAGCGGCGAGTACCTCCTTTCTTCATATTACTATTTTGATTGGGGCTTGATAGTGACTGAGCTGGAAGTAAATGAACGCACCAAACGGGGTAAAATGTCGCTCCACCACAAAGGAGAGCGCAGATCATATGTTTACAATTAGTATTGGTCAGGGTGTGGATGAAGGGTACGAGTCTGGGGGCTTTCGTTTCCACTGACCTCTTCACACTGACTCACATGTCTAATCTTATTCTTGTCTCCTGTTTGAACTGATGTCATGTGTCTGATCGACCAATCTGTCACACTGGTCGATGTGGAAACCATGTCCAAATGCTTCGGGAGGGCGGTTAAGAGGTGAAGGAGGAAAAGTCTGTGGAGTCACTAGACTGTACTAGCAGTGTGATCTGTGGAGATGCAGCTGACAAGAGGAATATGAAGACTTATGGGATGATGAACTAGCAGGTCGTGATTCAATCAGAGCCAGTTGTTCACCAGATGAATGGAATTCAGTTAGAGACGTTCTTCAAGTTCAGGTGTCTGAAACATTTGTGCTGAATTTACAGATTTTTGGCCCAGTGCTCTGTTTTTACAGATATCCCACTTCCCCTGAGCAATCACTGTCCTCCCTTCTTCCAGCTCTACCTCCCACCACCTATCTACTTCATCTCTCACTCCATCTGCTCATCTGTCTCTGTCCAACAGATCATCAGTTTGGTGATAAGGCCAAGCGCTCTCTCAAGGCTGAAGACTTCAAGCTGCACCGCTCAACAAAATGTCAATCTTTTAGCAGAAGAAAAAAAAGGTAAAAAGGATATAGTAAATATGGATAGAAATCGGTTTCTGGTAGCAGTTATTCAGCCTTAAAAATATTGGATATAACTTTTTACTTAATTCTATCTAAATATACCATTTACTGTTAAAAATAAAAACAATGTCATGCAAAGACAGGACAGATATTTTTTTAAATCTGCTTCTTAAACAGAAATTTAAATCAAGTTTAAAGCCAATGTTTTTCATTAATGAATATTTGGTATCTTTAGTAAATGCATTTGACCGATGGATATGTGAGGAGGTTTTGTCCTTTAGCTGTTAGATAGAGCCCTGCACTGAGTACTGAAGGCCTTTTTAAAAGAAACCTAATAGAATTAATATTAATATGTTTTTCGCTAAATTCTTAATATACTGCAATATTTCTACCATTCACATGGGTGATAAATCTAAATTGCTTGTGTTTTGGATTATGCATTTGCGACAGCAGACTCTCCCCCCCCCCCCCCCATCAGTCCTCCAAAATAACTGTTACTTTAATAATGGGAGATCTTGACAGTGTGACTGAGACAGTAGAACGAGGCAGAGGTGGGCCGGCAAAATGTCTGAAATACAGATACACAAACTTCAATGTATTTAAAGGAGCTATATCATGCTTCTTGACCCTTTCAGAGTAAACTATATCCACATATATGGTAATGTATTACCTTTGGCAGTGCCAGGGACGTGTACAGGATTTTACCAGGGCAGAGGCTCAAAGTCGTAAACGGCCGCCATTACAATATATTTTTGTCCTTTAAACAATATGGAAATCAAGCAAAATTTTAAAATAAAGTACAAAGAAATAACTTCTCAACTATGTGACATGTTTAGGTGAAAGTGATAAAAATTATTGTCAACATAAGTTAATTCACTTTATCATAGACTTGGAAGACATTGAAAGCAATAAAACACTGGAGGCCATTCATGTTTGGCAGAATGTGCTGCCGGCATAATCAACAAGAATTAAGTTTAATACAAATGGTAATATTTTAAACGCAGTTATCCAAAGTCTTTCATCACGGTCACGTCTTCTTATGTCTATGTGGGACAGCAGTTTCTCTCTCTGTTTCTCACTATTTCTCAGAGTCCGGGTGGAGCCGCAAAGACAGAGGCAGCGCACAACGCCCAGATCACAAGAAACTGTCTGCGATAGAAACCAGGAGGGTTTTAGTAGTGACGTTTTTCTTGTGTTTCCAACAGAAATGTATTCATGTCAGTACACAAAAAAAATGAAGGGGGCACCAGTGCATTTTTTGTACGAGGTAAAAAGGGCAGGTACTCAAGCACCCCTATACTCCAGCACCCCTATGTGTGCACGCGCCTGCTATTTAATGCACTAAACAACAACTTGTTTTATGAAATATTAGTTATTCTCGCAGTTAATCTTTCTTACCTGAAAGTAAGAAGACTTGATCTCTGAGGCACCAGCTTTTGCTTCTTGTGGGTGCCACCCATTTCATGACGTCAACCCAGAGCCAACCTTGGCAGCGTGTTTGCGTTTCACCCACGACAACAAACAATGTCCAAACTTTTGTAAAGATTGATTGTGCATTAAAAATGAAAGTTTTTCCAAGCACCTGCTAGCTCTATGGAGAAAGTGTCTGTGTGTTAGCCTGAGGGCTGTGCTGGCTGCACAGACTTTTCCTGGAAGGGGCTGTTCCTCACTTTCATGCGTCTGATTTTCAATTGGGAGGGGCTGGTGCTCAGAGAGTAGTGTTTTAGAGGAATGCTCATAAATGCGTGAATGAATCAGAATACCACTTTGGGGTTGTTAATTAACATTGTGAATTAACATTATAATACAATTGATTGATGAATGACATGTGGAGTAAAGAATCAGCAACCCATCGAAGATGATGTAGATCTTCCTTATTGAAATTGTGACAAAGCTTCCCTTGGTATATTTCTTTAGAAGGAATTTCCTAATGTCTTGGGGATGTGATTTATGGGTTATGTTGTTGAACAGTGGTGCCCTTTTGCCATGCTAGAGGCAGGGAGGGTGAAGTGTCTTGCCCAAGGACACCACAATAGTTAATTGCGGGGAGTGGGGATTGAACCGCCGACACTCTGATCATTGGACGACCTGCTCAATAAGTTTGTAATGAAACACTATAGACACCTCATTAAAGACTAGAGTATGGCATAAGGGGCACCACTGTACAACAACATAACCCGAAGATCACAGGTGCATGCAACTCATAAATACTTCTTGATACACTTAACAAATACTAGACAATGGTTTGTTCCATTTTCATGACGTCCCTCAAACGGCATTTTTTCAACTTCTCCTGATTAACAACAATTTCAGTTAAGATATGAGATATGAGGATATCTCCATCACCAAAAACAATGGCTTTCATTGGAGTGGGTCTTTAACATTTGTTAATGTGGTACGGCTAAATACCACCTTGCACTCCCTCCACCCCACTGTCAGCAGTGAAAACAATCCACCAAATATATGTAAGTGCATATTTAGTTGGTAAGTTTTAAAGAAACAGTTTCCTGAGGCTTTAAAAGTGAAAAGCGGCAGCCCTAAAAAGAGGAGCAGGATCGAAACCTGGAGAGAAAGAAAGACATCAAAGGCCAAGTGTTTTCCATACAAGAGGGCAACCAGAGCTTCAGATCAGACATGCTCCTCTGTAAACAGCCTCCTCAGATCCTGCCAGCGGGAGGTTCCCCTTCAGCATGCTGCTTTGTCTATCAAAGGGCTTCTGCAGTATTGGGGGGCACTGGAGCAGCACTTCTTGCTACCTCCCTCTTTCCTCGTTTAAGAAAGCCAGGTTGCTTCACTTCAACCCCCAACACACACAATATATCACTAAATGAAAGTGATTATCTCCTCCCAGCCCCATCAGCAAATCCACCTCCTTTCCCATTTCCCTCCTTCCAGCTTCTCATTCTCTGTGATCTTCATGTGTTTCAAGGCTTTCTCACTCAAAACTTCCTCCCAAATCTCATCCCCTCCTGTTTCTCCTCCTCTGATACCCTTCACACGACTGTTTTTTAGGTAAAATACTATTCTTTTTACCAAATGCATACACTTATCCCATGTTGAGATTTCATCCGAGCTTGTTTTCCAACTAATCAAGTGACTGGAGGAAGGAAAACCAGCAGACAAAAGTGCTCAGCAAAGACTGAAAGACATTCAGAGAGCATTGTTTTAATGAGAATGCTCCTGCTTCTCTGGTCTTGACTGAAAAGTACTTTAGGTGCTGATTTAGATTTTCTTCTCTCCACTCTTTTCAACAAGCTTCAGCATCGAGCTTTACAAGCTCTTCCTTGCTCTCATCCTCCACTGATCAAAGCCTGCTCGCACAGAGATATTTCCCCTCACAGACAATGCCTCTTCTCAAGGTGCTGTCAGGTTCCCTTCTTCACTCTAATTTCATCTCTTAAACTTTTTTTTAATCCCCGAACCCCCTGTCTCCCTTCCTTCTCCTTTCTTTGTGAGGGCTGTCAACGGTGACAGCTTGTTGCCGGGAGGGACTTGTGAGAAGAGAAGGAAGGTGCACTCTTACAAAGAGCCGCCGCCTGGCTGCACCTCACTCACGCTGTCACTCAAAACAGCCTGACTCGAGCTTGCACTGACTCACACACAGACAAGGTGACACACCCGGCTTTCGTGCACTGGCAATAACGCAACACCGTTCACACAGAGACATGACAGACACCTTGACCTTGTGTTTGCTGTGTCCCATTTGGTATCAGCGCAGATGCAAAGGAGGTTGGGTAAAGTGAAGTGGTGCGTTGGGATGTGTTGCCAGTTGCACGTCTGATTGTCTCAGATCATAAGCCAGATGGAAACTTAGAGCGACAGAGCCTCGATGGAGTGCTGGCAGAACCTGCGCTCACAGGGCTTCGATGACAGACAGAGGCTGACAGACGCTGACATCTCCCTATCGCCTCGGGGAGACAAGCAGCCCTGAATGGAACCTGAGGAGTCCAGCCTGAAGACACAACTACCAGCCAGCCCTCACAAGCTTAATCCCTCAAAGTTTGTGTAAAGACGCTGGGTGACAGAAGAGCAGGAGCAAAAAGGAAGACAACAGGAGTATCATTTAATTTTATGAAAAAAATGATGAGAAGAGAGTGTATCCTCATGGGAAAGAACTGAGTTGGTGAAACATTAATTAACTTCTCCAGTCCCCACCACCAAACAAAACCCCTTTTTGTACACTGTCTGTCAACTCAAAGCAAATGAATGGCCTCACCTGTCCTTGAAAATAAAAAATAACAACCACTGTGGTGTTTTTTTTTTTTTTTTTTTTTGTTTTTTTACATTTTTCATCCTTTTTTTACTCAACGTCATTAAAACTAATCAAAGCCAATGTTAATTAAATTTGCATTTCAGTAATCAATGTGGTAAAGGACTCCAAAAACTTACACTACATTACCAAATGTATTTGCTCACCCATCCAAATGGTCACAATCAGATATCCTTATCACAGGTGTATAAAATTAAGCACTCAGGAATGCAGACTGTTTTCACAAACATTTGTGAAAGAATGGACCGTTCTTATGGAGTCCCAAACTGGAATACGAATATGAATCGATTTCAAGGGTTCAGCCAATGTGCGTTTAGATCCCACCCACTTTCACTGATTGACAGACAGACTCATTCTGCTAAAAAAGCTCATTATGAAATAAATAAGTAATTCTGAAAAACAGCAATGTGAAATAAAATCAAAGCTACTTTGGTAAAAATATTGATTTTGAAATCTGAGTTTCTGAAAAAAAGCATAGAATTATAATAATTTTCATTATGATTAAAAATGAATATTTTAAAATGTTGTTTTAAAATAATGAACAGGTTTTTAGAGAAAAATGAAATATAATTAAGAATATAATGGCTAATTTAAAATCTGTGTGCAGGTTTTTCACAATTGCATGATCTTTTATATATATTTATGAGAGATTTATTGGTTGATTATGTGATTGAAAAAGGTAATATTTATTTATTTAATTATGAACAGTTTGGGACTCCTTCATTCTTAGGAGCTCAGTGAATTCCAGCATGGAACTGTCATAGGATGCCACCAGTGCAACAAATCCAATGGTGAAATTTCCTTGCTCCTAAATAATCCGCAGTCAACTGTCAGCTCTATTATAACAAAATGAAAGAGTTTGGGAACAACAGCAACTCAGCCATGAAGTGGTAGGTCACGTAAACTGACGGAGAGGGGGGTCAGCGGATGTTTAAGCACATAGTGGCAATAGGTTGCAGACGTTCTGCAGTCAATTACACTAAACTTGGCTGTATGTTGTAAAACATACAGCCAAAGCATCTCAGGAGTTTATTAAAGCAAAGAAGTGGAATATTCTTGAATGGCCATGTCAGTCACCTGATCTTAAACCAGTTGAGGATGCTTTTCACTTGTTGAAGACTAAACTTCGGACAGAAAGGCCCACAACCAACCAGCAGCTGAAAGCCGCTGCAGTAAAGGCCTGCCAGAGCATTCAGAAGGAGAAAACCCAGCGTCTGGTGATGTCCATGAGTTCAAGACTTCAGGCTGTCATTGCCAACAAACGATTTTCAACCAAATATTAGTAATGACCATTTTGTTTTCAGTTGTTATTTCATTTGTCCTTAGGAGCCCATGAAATGAAGGGATTGTGTTTAAAAAAATGCTTTAGTTTTTCACATTTTTATGCAAACTTTTTGTTCAACCCATGGAATAAAAGCTGAAAGTCTGCACTTCAATGCCATCTGAGTTGTTCTATTTAAAATTCACTGTGGTAATGTACAGAAACAAAACTAGAAAGAATGTGACTCTGTCCAAATATTTATTGTCCTGACTGTATGTGAGACAAGGCAGGTGAGTAAAAACGTTTGGTAATATAGTGTATATTATGCTTGTATTACTACAGATTTCTCACAAAAAAGCATTTGACTGAGTTTACTTGCTTGTAAAGGGTTTCTATTTATGTGACTTTGATCTTTCTTTCATGGTCACAAATAAACTGCCTAAACAAAAATTAACCCTGCAGTTCTATAAACCCATCAATGCTTCTGGATCAAGCCTACTAAGTCTATACATACTAGCATTCACAGTTGTATTGTTTGTTTTGCTGCTTTGAAATGGTTTTGGATATAATTTAAGCATGTCCAAAATCCAGAGCTCCTTTAATTAAAATCTAATCTCTGTTTGCTAACAAAACTATGGGACATTAATGAGGCTTGAGAAAATAACTGTAGCAAAATAAAAAACAGTTCTCTTCTCATCTCTTATAAAGCTTGGTCTTCTACCAGAAGCCTGAGAACTTGAGGATCCTGTGTAGTGTGTTTTCAGTTTCTAGCACTGCATTGTCTGGACTGAGATGTCGTAGGTTTTTCCATGGATCTGCTGTAACCTACCTTTCAGTTATGGTCTGGAGGTACATACCATGCAGGAACTTGTCCTCCCATGATGGTCTCTCCTCTCTCACCCTGCACCGCCTCCTCTGCTCTACATTGACTGAGTCTGAGGTCTTGTGCTTGATCTAATCATAGGTCTTGGATGTTTCTTCTTGGATAGTGGCTCCCATGCTCACTAGTCCTCAGCCTCCTTGATACTAGCTAGTGTATGGCTATGGTTGATACAGTCTTAGGGTGCTGGATTCGGAATGAAACCCTCCAAATATGGTGAGGAGCTTTCGTGTCTTAACATCCGTGGTTTGTATCTCTTCCTTTGGTCATCTTACTATTCCTCAAGGGTTTCGGATGACTGGCAGAGCTTAACTGTTTATTGCCCAGATCTTGTTCTTGCCATTGAGCTGGCTTCTCAGGACTTGCCTCACTATGAGATAGGGCTGTTGTCGCTTTCCTTGTTGCTTGATTCAGGTTGCCATTTGCCTGTGGAATTCCCAGGTCCTTGTAACTTTCCTCAATGTGTACTAGTTAGACCCTTTCTGTGTGGAATACCGTGTCTCTTTTTTTCACCATGCAAATGCTTATTTCAAATCTTAATGACATCCCAATGTAAGTACTGTAGACCTTAATAGTGTGGAGCTGCCCGTCACTGTCTATAGCCTGATGTAATCGATATAGAAAAGGTGACTGATAGTCATGTTGGGGCCAGGTTTTCACACCTGAGGCTGTCACTGAATTCTGTTCAGACTCCCAAAGGTGGTATATAGCCAAGCATCTCCCGGACTCTTTCCGTCACCTGTGACTACTACCGTCATGTAAAGTGGACATGATGCTGAAATCTTTGGTGGTTTTCAGCTTAAGTTTTTCCATTTAAAACAAAAGCTGTTTGCGAGCTTAAACATCCAAGTTTGTCTTCGTGTCCATGTGATTGTTTACTATTTGTCCAAGGGTTAAAAACAAATTACACTTGATGACATAAGGTTGGCATCCAAAGGGTTTAAACTTCTCCTGAAAGAGGACATATAGAATAAAGCTGTAGTGCAGCATGTTGGATCAGCTGTAATGTGTTTCACTCATGGAAATGCGTGTAGCCTGTATCTGTTTTGACCATCATCAAAATTGCAGTTTACCATCTCAGACAAATGTGGAATATCTATTCTCCACCATCACAGCTCTCGTTTTTGCATGTTTTGTCATTCTGTATGTTTTGATTGACAGCATCAGTCATCTGTGTTTGCAAGGCAAGTTTAGAAAGTGACTGACAATCAGCTCATTTGATGAAGTGGGGTGGGGGGCAGGAAATTAAACAGAAAGCAACATTTTACAGCTATGGCTATTCCTGATGGACCCACACAAACAAACACTAGCAAAAGGGCTGCAACAAACTGCAAAGAATGCAGAAAAGCTGCATCTGCTGTCATAGATGCACAACAATTCTTCTGTCTGTTTTGTTTGTTATATTTTTTAATCATAAAAATCTTTGGGATTTGATTTCCCATTAAAATTTGTCACATCCCATTTATTTTCAATATTTCAAGCATAAGCAAAAATATCTCCATTACACCTTTTGTTTAAGTTCTTGATCAACTTTCTGACTGAAACTATTCCTGGAACAACGGGTGACATTGTGGGGTGTTGGTTAGAACTGTAACTTCACAGCAAGAAGGCCCTGGTACAAATCTCAGCTGGGTCCTTTCTGTGTGGTGTTAGATAGACTTCATTGATCCTTAGGGAAATGACATGTTTGCATGTTTTCCTCATGCATGTGTTTTCTTCTCCGGGAAGGAATGCTTTATAAGTTACTTGGTGTCTCCTAATTGCCCCTAGGTGTCCATGTGTGTGGTCCTGCAACAGACTGGTAAGATGTTTAGGCACCATGCCTTCACCCAACAGTATCTTGGTTGGCTCCAGCAACCCTGTGACCCCGAAAGGCATTTGTGGGTTCAGAAAAAGTAAGGACGGAATATTCATTTTACAGTGTTTTTTTGTTTCAACTCAGCAAAGGCGAGGTAATCTATGTCCATTTGAAGTGTTTTGTAATAAATGGTTCCCTAATAACAAACTGAAAAAAACGGAAGAGACGCTGCTTTAATTTGCCAAACAACCACAAACTGACAATGACAGTCATGCCAAGCAGAGCACTGCCCTTTTGATTTACCTCCTGGAAGACAATTACTCCTAATTAAAATGACAAAGATGATTTGTGACCTTACAGCATAATAACTGATATACCAACTGTGATTTACTGCTGTCATCTTGAATGGTTTGACAAGTCATTCAGGCTGACTCATCAAAGACAACAGTACTTCAAAGCAAACGTGGAGAATTAAAAGAAAACCTGATGAATTTCTCTGGCTTTGTGTTGGCTTTAGCGATCATCTATTTCTGCCAGACAGCAACATCAAGAACAAAGACAGTTGAGGAGCTTTTGTCTCTTTTATTATTGAAGACATTTACCTTGAAATGGCAGAACCATTGCTGATTAAGTGAAATATGCTTGTCTTTTTTAATTTTTCATTATCATGTAAAACTAAATGAAGTGTAACTTTTAGTGAGTCCATCTGTTTCTTTTTTTTTTTTTAAACAAAAAGCAAATGGCTAAACAATTTTTTCTACTTTATAAGAGGATAAATCAAAGTTAGTTTTCTTAATATTGGTGTCATTACAAGAGAATTAATTAGACAAGAGAAGAGGCCTATTGACCTTTAGGTTCATTATTGTGACACCTGCACGCGTTGTGTAGTGTTAGTTGTGTTGTGTTTTTTAGCCGTTCAACCTTCATGAGGTTGATGAATGTCTTTGATTGTTACTCTTTTCTCTTCTATGCTTCATTAACTTTATTGCACAACCCATGAACGATAACAGAGTTTTTGGAAGACACCTTGTGATGTAGACCAAAAGAGGTGATGGATCCAGCCCCTCCTTGTGGACAAGCTCAAAGCTTGATAAAATTATATATTGTGGTCATGAATAAAAATCAAGCGACATGACCATATTTTGGACCAATTTTGGGCCTATCCAGTGGAGTGGCTGGAAACTGCTACTTGTATAACAAGTCCTTCTAGTTAGTAGTTTTCTGAATTTGTTTAGTTGTGTTGGTAATATTTTTACAAAATCCACCAAAATTATTACTTAAGTTCTGTTGTTATTTTCTCTAGCGGTCTGTGTGTACTCAAGGTTTTTCTGGTTGGATTTTTTTTTGTCTATACTAGGGTTCAAATGAGCCTTTGCTTCAGCCAAAATGAAGTGGATTTTCCAAAAAAGTAACTTTGAATCAGACTAAACAAGTCTGGTGTGACGCCGTTTATAAAGCTGTTGTTTTTATAAATAAAATGCTGAGTGGAAGAAGACTTTTTGTTTTTGTTGTTTTGTTGAACAAAGAATAACTTACATTCCTGTTCAGCACGAATATTTCATTTACATTCAGCAAATCTTCCTAATGACAAACATTTGAAAAATACATGAGCTGTAAAAGGAAGACTTCCTGGAGATGAAGGATTTGTGTTTGAAAGGAGAGGAAAAACACACATGTTTGTAATTAGGTTTTACAAAGTAAGCAGTGATGAAAATGTTGCTGTCTGCTCTGCAGGTGTCTGAATGAAAACACGCAGTTGTGTCATAAAAGTTAATGCACATTCAAAATCAATAGTAAAACCAACTTTTACCAAATCATTTATTTACTTTAAGCATTTTTATGATCATGTCAAAAATATTTGTAAGTGGGTCATCAAGGTCTGTCAGCCTCAGCAACCAGCTGCAATATTTGACACTTATAAAACTCATGGAGAATCATCGTCTAAATAACAGCCTTCATTACATTGTTCCTTTTGGTGCCTAAACAGCTAAAAGATTCACATTTGTGTCATTTTGTCAACTGAAAAAAACTGTAGGAAAATATTTGAAACAGTTACAACAGGTTTTCCTGGTATTTCCAGTGTCTTTAAGTTCAGAAAGACCAAACTAGTCATTGATCAGAGAGATTTATTTACTGACTTTAAAGGAAGGAGGATGTAAATGTTTTTGAATTGGTTTCAATTGAGTTAGCGTCACACAACTATTCCTGCTGACAACCTGTTGACAGATCATCTGTTAAAAAAATCTGTCAACAGGTAGTCTAAAACATTACAATTAATCTACAAAAGCAGTAACTGATAAAAAGATTGGTTTCAGTTGGAGTCACAACCCTTCCTTGAACCTAAAATACAAGAATCTAAATTCCTAAAACTCCTAAACTCCTATAAATTTCCCTAAAAATGTCACATGTTAAAAATCCATCCACTACTAAAACACACCAGAATAATTTTATTGCATATTAGCTACAACCGGCTGTCTAATGTTATGAGGATGTGGGTCATAAAGTTAGTGGATTTAAGTTTGTTGTTATATTTGGAATATACCAGTTTTAGCAACAGTTTATTATCCGTAGCACTTTTAGGGTCAGACAAGACTGAAGATGGCATCCAGTTTTTTAGCTTCTACTTTAAAAATTATGTGTTAAGGGAAAGTTGAGATCACATACTAATGGTTCCAACTCAAAATGTATTAAGCAAATAAAGTTTAAACCAGCTGCAGATATATTACAGAAGATGAAGATAAATTTTACCTTTTAAAAGTTAAGGGAAACCTGAGGTTAAAAGAAAAAAAAAATCAGACGAAAACTTCATACAAGCCGTTACGTGAAAATATTGTCTGACAAATATTGTCTGACAACCAGTCCGCTTTGGTACCACTGGTTTAGGAATCTGCTGTTACACCAAGTTCCTGCATGCTGGTAATTATGCATCAGGGTTTACGAAAAATATGTTTTTTATTAGAGAACAACAAGCTGCTGGTGCAAATGAGACAGATTGAGTTTGATTTAAAGATATAGAAAATAAGGAAGAACAGATAATTGGAGAAAATAAAGCCAAGACAAAAGGATGTGTGAATTGTTGTAAGAAAACAACCCAATTGGGAAAAATATTTCAGATCTACAGGTCTTTTGGGAAAAGATCTTGAATATGTTTGCTATCCAATTGTCTTTGAGGTGGATAGAGTCCTTCCCCATCTTCCTGTTTTGTTCCAGTGCTGTATTTTTTGTACCCTGCTTGACACCAGGCTGTGATAAGTTTCATCAGGATTTCATCAGTCTCAGTGAAACCTCAAATCACATAAGTGCATAACAAGGGAAATGTCCTTCCTGGTCTGGTCTGGATCGTGTGAACATTTAGGCAGCGTATGTCCACTCTCTCTGTCAAGCTCCAGCTGGTTGTGAGTGGTTAAAAGAATGTCATAATGTCCAAAACATTGATTCACAAGAGGCTGCATGTAACCCTGTGACACTTTCTTTTTGCTGCATGACTGCTGCATGAAAAACCTACAAATGCAACAAGATGAAGGTTACAAAAGGTTTTTAGGTATTAGGAATCACTCTCAACAGAGATCACCAAAACATTCAGTGTTGCAACACAGAGGAGAAATCCAATGTTTGCTTCTAAGAATATCCTTTAAAGTTTTCCATTTGAGGGGAGTTGGGACTTCCACAGCTCAGAATGCAAACAGGATCGTTTCTGTATCATCATTTAAGCTCTGTGAGCTTAAAGCCCTGTCAGTAACCATGATGTATTTCCTCCATTTGTTCACTGTTTAGGCACCTACTGACACATCTACTTTAGTCCACCTGCTATAAACTTCCTTCTGACAGGTCAAACCTCCCATAATGCTTGGCTTTACCTCCTGTTCCACTCAATTTGCAGATTGTTGTATGAAGTTACATCCTTTTCATGCGAGCGCTCATATAAATCAGATCCAAGAACAGGGTGTTGTGCTTTCATTTCCTCCTGTTGACCATTTTTCTCCTCACTGAGTGGTAGCCAGTCTTTCAGCAGCGGATTCCTCCCTGCTGGCTTGCTGAAATGTCCAACCTAGGCCAGGCCACGGGTTTGGTTTTAAAAGTAACTCATACAAACATTGTACATTTACAGCTGGGAACCAGAAATCGCCAAAGCCTGAAGCCTCCGTATGTGCACAGTGTTTCTCTGTTTTTCTCACTTCTCTTCAAAAGAGTCAGACTTGCATAACATCCATGTGAATTATTAAAACACTCGAACAAGCCACATGTTTTTGGCAGGAGCTACAAAGCAGGCTTCAGTCTGGCTTGTTTTAATTAGCAGCTGCTGGCACGCTAACAATCTAACAAGGAGTTGTTATATACGTGTGGATGCTGCTTTGACTGCTGGAGTTCGCTGAAATGATGCATCAACCAAGATGACTCTACTGAAAGCTAAAACACCCCAACTCTCTTGACTTTAAAAACATTTAAAGGTGCTTGGTTTGTCAGACTTAATGCCATGATTGACGTTTGGATCCATTACAAACAAGGCATCAAAATGTTGAAATTACTGAGATAAATGACACTAATGATATTTTACTTTTTGTTAAGTATTATATTTATATATAGGATGTCACACTATAAAATATCATCTAAAGTTATTGTAAACATGAAAACTTAAAGAGACAGAAAAAACACTAGCTCCTCCAGTCATAAACACTCAGATTCTAAAGAAATAAATAGCTATTACTCAGTCATTGTATTTGTCAGAGTACCCATTCTTAATCACTTACCTTTTTTTAACATGTTTTTGATCATTCTAATATGTTTGCATTATATTTTTTTCTGTAGTTTAAGTTATTCAACGGCGGTGCCTGTATTGTGATAAAGTGGCAACTGAATTGACTTCATTTCATTGGGACCAGAAGTAAACCATTTTCTATGCGTGACGTCACACTCACTCTTGTCCAGTTCTTTTATACAGTCAACAGTTGTGGCTTTGTAAGCAAAATGTGAGTGCAAAAACAGTATTTTTTCTGGCAAGTGAAATATTGTGCTCATTGTGGTTTAATAAATGGTGCTTTGTGTGAGTTCCCCCCCCCCCTTACTAACACTATCACAATAAAGGTAGAAATCTGAAGTTATTCTCCTAACGTGATTGCTCCTCAGGCTGGATGATGTTGCAGAGGTCAGCACTGAGGCTCTGGTTCGAATCCCACCTGGAACTGTTCTGTGTGAAGTTTGCATGTTCTCCTTGTTCATGTTTGTTTTATCACTGGGAACTCCGGAACAGTCCAAAAACATGCTTCACAGGTCAAGTGGTATCCCTTATTTGCCCCTAGGTGTGCATGTGACTGTGGGTGTGAGTATGTGGCCCTCCAAAAGACTGGTGACCTATTCAGGGTGGACCCCACCCTCACCCAAAAGGATTCAGTAAATTCTAAAAACTGATGGATGGATGGATGGATGGATGGATGGATGGATGGATGGATGGATGGATGGATGGATGGATGGATGGATGGATGGATGGATGGATGGATGGATGGATGGATGGATTAAGAAGACTAACTATGCATAATTTATGAGTTCCATCTTCAATTGAGCATGCTTGAAGCATGCAGTGATCAAATTTCCTATGAAATCATGCTCCTTTTTTCTTTACTTCTTTACTTTTCCATGCAACTTTGTAATAACCTTTATTGCCCCAAATATTCAAAGATATAATTGTCTGTGTACACTGATCAAGGAATTTCTCTCATTCAGCAGCTAAAATAACTTGGATGCCACCGACATTTAGTTTCGAATGAATGGTCCTTCCTAAAGCTAAAGTGAAGCCAAAGTGTTTCCGTGCAGAAAAACCAAGTGTGAACCACAGAATGCACAACTCTTGCTCAGCAGAAACCAGCAATATTTTGAGCTCCATTTGTTTGGCTTGCTGGCAGCTGGAGGTACTCAACACTCACTGACTCTGACGTTGAGCTTTGAAATAGCAATCAATGCCTTTATACTGCAGGGAGGGCTCGTAAAAGTGTCTCTGCAAGGAATATATGGCGTCGTATTTTACCCTCCTCTCCCTATTTTTAAACACTGAGTTATGGCTGCAGAAATGTGTACCCATTAAAGGTGATATGATGGATTTTCTGCCTTGTTCAGAGACCCATTCATCACCACAAACTAAAAAGAAAACTGCACTTATTCTGTCACCCCTTCTCCTTCCTCTTCCATTTCCCTCCCCTTCTCACCTCCAGCCTTCCAACATTCTGTTGTTGTACAATGTGTGAGTAATTTACGATACATCAGTGCAGCAGGATCTGCGAGAGCAGACCACTGTCTCTCTTTTCTGGCAGCCAAATGACCTTTTACAAAAGAACAACTGCTGCCAAGTCATCTGCTGTCGCAATAAAGGGACAGAGAGCAAGACTGAGACTTGATAAAGCTCCAGGAAGAGAAGAAAAAAGTGTGTTTCTGAGAGTTGTTGTAGAAACAGTCCCCAGTGCACCCTGGCTTTAAGTGAACAGCAGAATGCAGGTGCAAAAAAAGGTCATACCATTTTTACACATATTTTGCAATTTCTTTTCAGGATAATATCTTTGTTCAAACATGCAGCATGTTTTATCTCCAGGTCACACACTTTGAAACACATCAAGAGTTGAAAACATCTCATTTTTGTGTCACTGACAAATTATACACCTCTATTAGGCGTAATAATTAAAGCATTTTAATCTACATAACTTCACAAACTGCTTTCCCAAAAAGCTTTAAAGTTCAATTTTAATCCTGCTGTGATCTATTTTAAAAGTGCTCCCAGTGGTCTTTTAATTTCGATAATGCTGTTCTTGGCCACAACCAAAAAACGTTGATTTTCTAGGACATAGTTTCTGCAGAGCAGCAGGAGTTGATTTCAATTCACCTCTGACTTGTGGGGACTGTTGGTGCAGAACAACCCCGCTCCCACTTCCCATCACCCATCTGTTCTATATCCTGCTAGCTTATAGCCCCCCACACCACCGACCAAAACGCACCGGTGCAACAAAAATGGCGAGCAATATTGGAGCTATCCAGCCGTAGACCTTTGAGGCTGATACCTGCTCAGATGAGAACAAAGACATTCATGGTCTACAATTGGTTTACAATTTATCTACAATTGGATGCATCAGAATGGAGTGGACCTTGTGGCTCATGCAGCGTATTTGCTACGAAACAAATAGAATCTTTTTCAAACTGTGTTTTTTGTCTGCTCCTGATTTACAATGCTACTCAGTAATAATCAGAAATACCATTTTAAGCTTAATTTTGTTCATATATGTCCTCCATCATCAGAAAAATGCCACAAGAACATGAAAAACATGATTTTCATTGGAGTGGGTCTTTAACATTGAAGCATTTATTCAACATAGTTTGTACTTCATGCTCATTTAACTGCTGTCCATCACTGTGGTCACTACAGTTCAAGTCATAAAAGTCTAACAGGACCACTGCTCCTCAGCCCAAGAGGTATCCTTAACAGTAGATATTTTTATGAGATTGAATGATTCTAGGGTGCTTTTATTCATTTCCAACAATTAGGTTTTTCCACATTGTGTGTGAAATTGAGGAACGGAAGGACCGCTTCTTATCAAGGGAAACTTTTTGTGACCAGGTCAGTGTGTGGCATTTTCTGGTGCCTGCATTGTTCCGTTTCCTGCTTCTGCTCCTTTACTTGCACACAACATGGTAAAAGAAAATAAATCACCAGAGGCTATAATAATGATTACCACAAAGAGAGTTTTTGCTAGTTTTGTTTTCTGTAGTCACCAAGAGGTTGTGTGTGCTGCGGTGTGTTCCCAACGTCTGCCAGGACAGGATTAATATCCCCAGCTGAAACAGTAGCTAAGGTCAGCAAGGGAAATATTTCATAAGTGTCAGCTTGGCCTGTAGCCTCAGCGAACCCCTCGAAATGAGAATGCACGTCTGCATAACAAATAGCTCAGTGCGACTTTCTGCCGTTGATGTTGAGTGTTTCAGAGGAAGGCAGGGGATGATAAATAGCAGCTCTTCACTTTCATGTGTTTAAGCAAGCCTGTGAATCACTGCCAGCGACAAGCATGGTGCTTTGTCGCCACAAGGACCCCGCTGAGAAAAATGTTTTGGCCTCCCCATGCCTTCGTCTGGAATGCCTTTTCTACAGCTCTCAGACTCCTCAGAAAAGTATACCCCTTATTCGTTTATTGTAGCTCATGTGGTTTTCCAGGAACAGTCTACAGAACCCAACTGTTCCTTTAACAGTTTTTAACTTTTAACTGGTTTCTGTGAACCCGGGACCCAGGTTTGACACACGCATACAGAGGTTGTTGCCGTGGGCAGGCCGCTTCTGTGGGCGCATGTTTGATGTGGCAGGTGTGACTGATGTACACACAAACTGATGAGTTTTAGATGAGCGATGCCACCTCTTGTAAATCAAAGGGATTACATAACTTCTCTGTAGTATGTGAAGACTGGCGTTCATTGCCGCCCGCCGTCCCTTCCCTCATCGACTCTCTACTTATGTTTGGAAAAAATTTTGGTGCTGTACACTGTGTCGTGAGTTCCAAATTGGGTTTCTCAAGCCAGGAAACCATCATTTTGTTAAAAATTGTATTTTATCTTTGCTTACTTGTCAAATTAGAAACCATTTCAAAGTTGGAGAAAGAATGTACCTTTCCAGCAGCTATGCCCCTAACAAAGCCTTGATGATAAAGACATGCAGGCAGAGACTCTGACCATAGCTTGAAGAAGCAAAACTGACTTTAACAAGCATGAGAAATGAGCTGGGAAGATTCTCTCCTGCCAGGCCTGTTGTTGTTCCTTTTGCCAGACCTGTCACGGGTCCAGCTTGTGAATACCTTGATTGTGCGGCTGTCAAAACAAGCCCACTCTGTAATCTCACCAACGGGGGAAAAAAGTGTTTTTGATGTCATCTTGAATTTCACACAACAATGCTAGACGATCTGATTCGACGAAGACGCTGTCTGGCCTGTTCTCCCCTCATCTCTGTGTGCTCTCGATAACTCCTGTGCACGGGGAACAATACCAGCTTTGTTTTCGGAGCGTGCAGCGAGGACTTGAGGAAGCACGGGTGTGGGCGTCATGCTGCCTACGTGCCCGTCTGGAAAAGCATTTCAGGTGTAGTGCGTATACAACAAAGTGGAACACAGCGATGTGTTGGATTCTGAAATAAAAGTGCCAATCTGGGAACATGCCATGGTGTTTCAGGGGTGGGTGGGTGGGTTGGGGGGGGGGGGGGTGCGCCTATTATACAGGCATAATTACAATGCAGACAGATAGACGACAGGTAGGCAGAGTGGATAAGAGGAGCGTTAGCTTGCGAGACGTGATGA
Organism: Oryzias sinensis; assembly: GCA_037389245.1. Classification (NCBI taxonomy): domain Eukaryota; kingdom Metazoa; phylum Chordata; class Actinopteri; order Beloniformes; family Adrianichthyidae; genus Oryzias; species Oryzias sinensis. Next base: position 24,310,486 of record CM074495.1, on the reverse strand, counting down.
GCTGACAAGAAAGACAATCTCCCACCTAAACTGGAGAGATAAGGCTGTCAACCGCAGCTCCAGCTCTGACACGCAGACTCACCAAGCAGGCAGGCAGATAGATGCTACTCTGTTGGAACTTCAAACACTTTTAAGATGCTATCACGTACAGCAAGGCCTGTCTGTTTATGTTGTGTACGCACAGGCTACATTTTCACGTTTGAGTGCACGCACACTCAACTGTGAAAGGATTAGTACGTGTATGTCAAAGATAGAGGGAGAGGCAGCCACAGAAAGACAAATGAGGAAGTGTGAATACATTAAGTACACTGTGTAGATGTTGTTTGTGGACCTTTCAGCTCAAGGAAATCCTTGTTTCAACAATCTGTCCTGCCTGGAATGTTGCCTGTGAGGCTCTTTTTAAGTGTTTGGGTCTAAATGCTATGTCTGCTACACCCCATGAAACTGTCTTAATCCACTTTTTTTCTCTTTGTTTTATTACTTTTGGAGCAAAGGGGTAGAGCAGAGCCCCAGCCTCGGGCCTCTGTTCCCATTCCACACACCCCATAAGTCAGTCACAGATAATTAAATAGGAGTTATTTACACAGGTTTTCCCTCCTCTGCCACTCTGCTGCTTTTATCGTTTCTCTGTTTCTCTTTTTACAGTACTGCACGCAGCCAGAGCTCGTCAGTCTGGCTGTCACCGCTGAAGGCCTGTTGAAATATAATAACTTGAAAAGACAGGGGGGGAGAAAAAAAAGAAACAAGACTCTTATGAGCTCACATCAATGTCAGCCCCTCATTAAACAATCACACAGAGCATCTACAGAGTGCTAATCCTCCTGTGCGCCCCAAAACGCCTCAGCACTTCTAAGACACAGAGCAAAGACAAATGAGCACACGAGGATTTGCTCAAGCCAAGTTTGAAGAATTCGGCTGCCTTATGTCACCATCATATATTTACTTTGCAGTCAAGCTTTTCAACTTGAGGATGAATTAGGGCTGGCCACAGAGCTGTGGTGTCCGTTACAGTCTCTGTAAATCACAGGATCACAGGGGCATGTGGGGTCCTCCTCTGCACCCTCCCGCACCACCCTGGAGGTTTTATTCGCCCGCCGTTTCCAGCCATACCAACAGCTTTGATAAAACCACAGAGAGGTATGGAAATGGCTCCAGAGCCTGAAGGTCCCGGGCATGCTGAGAAACCTCTTAAACTGCAAATCTGTCCCTTTAAAATATCCACAACAGGAAACAGCCATCAGTCATCGACACGCCAAAACAGCTGTTACCAGCCTACATCAAGGGGACACATAAAAGGAGCTGCTCCCTGTTGTTTGAGCCCTCCCTTGTTTCATTCTCTCACCGCTTTTGTCTGGCTTTTCCCAGAGCCCTCCTCTTTGGCTTCCTTTTGGCCACCCCTTCCTTATGCAGCCCCACCTACGCTGCAGTGACACTCACCCAAAAAGTCGCTGACTGCATGATAAGCAAAAGTGCAACCCAAAGAATCCCAATAACTAAAAAAGGGGGGAAGGATTCAAATCCCATTTAAGGTCAAGGTTTTACCTTCAAACCTTGCATTGAGAAAGCAGTTGTTATGCGTCACCTGTTTACGTTTAAGGCTGAGCTGTTGACAGACGGTTTTAAGAAAACAGACTGATTCAAAGGAAAACTGTACAGCACTTAGAGCGGCGGCGTCTCAGTTCACGTACACTTAAAACCCTGCGGATCATTGAAGCGTGAGCGGCAGAGCGGACGATGAGTGACGACTAAGCCTAATGATGACAGGTCAAACAGTGATGCTGCTGAGTGAAGCTGAAGTTACGTTATAGTCGATCTGCTGCAGATAAACAGTAGCAGTCTTTGGTTGTACAACTTGATATGCTTGCAGTTTGCAGAAGAGTCGCAATACAGAAGCGTGAACGTGACTTTACAATTAAAATCAAGCACACGTTCCCTTGATCTCATTTATACTTTTTAAAGAGATTTATGGGTTTAAGCAAGACGTATCCTGGACATTGTCAATTGCGGTCTCCAAGATGGAATCTTCCCAGCATCCTTAAAGACAGTCATGGTGAGACCCATCCTGAAAAAAAGCAATCTGGATCTGTCTGCTTTTTTAAAATTAGAGACCAGTGTCACACTTGCCTTTTTTAAGTAAAATTTTAGAAAAACTTGTTCTTAACTGACTTTTTAAGTGAAAATGCCATCTGAGAAAAAAATCAGTCTGGGTTTAAGCCATAGTACAGAAAAACAGCCTTGGTCAGGGTGGTCAATGACCTCATGGTTCATTCATTTTAAAGAGGCAAACTCTGAAACTCACATATTGACCTGTGGTATACCTCAGGGATCCATTTTAGGCCCTACTCTTTTTAACTTGTATATGCTGCCACTCGGAAATGTTATTAGGATCCATTAAATACACTTCCACAGCTACGGCGATGATACTCAGCTCTATGTGTCCATGTCTCCAGATGACGTAGGTCCCATTGATAAACTCCTTCAATGTATTCAACTTGAAGCCAATGTATTAAGCCAGATTGGATGACAGATAATTTTCTTAAAGTCATCATGAGCAAAACTGAATTATTATTACTGGGCCAGAAGCTGACAGGCAAGAAGCCATTCTCAAATATCAAAACTCAGGTTTTTATTTGGAGAACTTGGCAAAAAATGTCGGAGTTTCCTTTGATGCAGTTCTTAACTTTATATGTATGCATACCCTCCCCTTCCCTTAATGTTTTTTGCACGCCTTGTTAAAGTTCTCTGTGCTGTTTTCTTCAGCTGCTGTCAGATCTGTAAAGTGAAGTTTTATAGCTACTTAAGCGTTCAGCTTGCATGAAGCTGTTGGAGGTCACTGACACAGATTTCCAGCCACATTACATCCCCTAAGCATCAGGGCAAGTTTGAAAGTAAGCCACGCCCTCTTCCTTGCCCCTCCACTGTCTGTAAAAGCCAACACTTGTGATTGGACGGCGGCTGCTGGCTTTGAAATCCCTCCCATTAGATCTTCAGTATGTGAAGGAAGTGAGGAACTGGAAGGCTGCAGCAGTGAGAGAGCATCGACCGTTCCGGAGGACTGTCGCACCCTTTTCCTCTGCGGGTTTATTCAGAGCGTTTTCTATTGATGTTTTTTTGGGGGGGAGTTTTTGTGCTTAGAGTTTCATGTACGAGATAAACAAAATTCTAGGATTCATTAGTGGATTTTGTTTCTCGAAGGATGACGTTTTGGTGATTTGATCCTCCAAAGAAAAGCTTGGATCAGACCCGAAGACGCGCATTGCGCACTGGTGTTTTGGATTACTACATTGTCTACTGTTGAAGTTTGTTTGGCATGAAATGTCCAGGTAGAAGAAACTGAACCCTGCGCTCACCTGCTTTCGATCCAGCGCGTGTTCAAAACCAGATGAGAGATCCTCCCGTTGGAGCTGAGCCGCTTTTACGCAGCCATTCCCGGGAGCGCAGCGCCACCGACTCCAGCGGAGATCGACGAGGCGCAAAGAGTCTGCCTGCCTTCACACCTGCGTCCTTTCCATCTCCATCGGACCCCTCACGCCAAGCGAAAAGGCTTCCAATTCGGATAGTAAAGATGTTGACGGCGCACAGCGGCCACTTGCTTCACCCCGAGTATCTCCAGCCCCTCACGTCTGCGCCGGTCAGCATTGAAGTAAGAAATAAGCTCGAGAAACTGACTTATCCTCAATCTGTGTCTACTTTTCCAAAAACCTCACTTCTTCAATTTAAACATTTTTATTTGTTAATGTTTTGAAAGTAACTAGAGAAATAGGCTACTTTGGGTATTTTTACGCACACAATATTTTAAATTTAGGCTATAATATGTAAAAACTTAACCCCAGATTGGCTCTTTATATTTTTTCTACACAAAAAGAGAGAGAAAAATCAATAACGTATTCAAGTTAGATTTTTTTGGGAGTCGAATGTGGCGTATTGTATGTTTTCTTTTTTCCCCTGAACTCCACTTTCCCGTCCTTTGTGTGTCATCTTTTATTTATGTCAGTGTGCTTCTCGTGGCTTTTATCTGATTTAATAAAAAAAAAATCAGGTAAATAAATATATTCTTTTTTTTTTCTCTTTGTTGCAAATTTCTAATTTGTTATTCAGATTTTAAGGGTAGATAACATATATCAAGACAATTAATAAAATTTATTAAATGAAGTTCATCACTTTCCTTTTCATGTTCTCCTCAGCTGGATGCCAAGAAGAGTCCTTTGGCTCTGCTGGCGCAGACCTGCTCTCAAATTGGCAAACCCGATCCACCATCCTCCTCCAAGTTGGCCTCTCTTTCCTCTAGTAGTCTTGGAGAAAAGGAATCGTCCAGCAGGTCATCTAAGTCGGGAGAGCAGCACCAAATTCCGGATGACAAATCCAGCTTTAAGCCTTACTCCAAATCATCAGGCGACTCTCGTAAGGATGCACTGGTGACTAAAGGGGATAAAGCAGCTTTCAGGGTGCCAAGTGGGAGCTCCAATGGAGGCAGTACATCATGCTCATCTTTTCCGTCCCATTCCCGGTCGCCCAGCTCCAGCTCCCCCCCCCTGCACAGTCAGAACCAGTCCCAAAGACAAAGCCATTCCCCTTCCACACAGCCCTCATCACATTCTCAGGCCCCAATCATGGACAGCAAATCTGGAAGTCCAGAGCATGCCAGCTCAGACAGTAACAGTAATAACTCTGGCAAAAAAGACTCAGATGCAGCTAAATCAGGGATGGACGGGGCCCAGATAGCCAACTCCAGCCAAGTACGGGCAAGTGCAAACTCCAGCAATGCCAGCTCTTCCAGCAGCCCACGGCCGGAGAGCAAAACAGATCTGCAGGCCTCTACACAGTCAGGGCTGGGATCTGGACACATCGCACCAGTCTCACCTTTCAAACCTGGACATTCTGTCTTCCCTCTGCCCCCGGTTACCATGGGCTACCATGCCTCCATTGTCGGAGCTTACGCTGGCTATCCATCACAGTTTGTTTCCGGCTTGGATCCTACAAAGTCCAGTTTAGGCTTAGGACTTCCAGGAAAACATCCCAGCTCTAGCCCGCTAACTGGAGCTTCACCTCCATCTCTGATGCAGGGTTTATGTCGGGACCCTTATTGCCTAAGTTACCCCGGTGCCCCCCACTTGGGTGGCAGTAACTGCTCCACATGTGTTCATGACCCATCAAGCCTCAAGTCTGGTTTCCCATTGGTTTACCCTTCACACCACCTGCACTCCCTGCACTCCAGCCCATTGTCCTCCAGCACCACCCCCTCTATTTCCCACCCCCTTTACACATATGGTTTCATGGTTCCCAATGAGCCGCTGCCCCATGCCTGTAACTGGGTTTCTGTCACTGGTCCCTGCGACAAGCGCTTTGCCACATCAGAGGAGCTACTGTCCCACCTGCGTACCCATACAGCCTTGCCTGGAATGGTGGACAGCAAGCTGCTGTCAACTTACCCATCATCAGTATCATCAACGGCCTCATGCCATCTTCATTTACCCCCACCCAACAGCCCAAGTGGCCTGCCAAGTTCATTCTCACTCAGAGGTTCTCCTGGCTTGGGCCTGGCACGCTACCATCCCTACAGCAAGTCCCACTTACCTGGAGCTCCTGGTCTCCCCATGCCATCCCTCTCCTCCTCCTCCCCTTATTACTCTCCGTATGCCATCTACAGTCAGAGACTGGGCTCAGCCTCAGCCTTGGGATACCAATGATATTTGAGATGCTGCTAACACCCACAGACTGCAGGCATCAGTTTGGACTGTAGAGCAGCCCTGAAGATGGACTCCTGAGACTGAGGTCATCTTCAGTGCAGGGCGTCACGCCTGCTGGCCTGCCTGCCAGGAATACCACCTGTTTGCCTCAGGATTGTGACTGGTGCTCCAAAGGCAAAGCCTGTGATGGATGGTCTGTAGCAGAGAACCATCAGACTTCAACTGCAAGAGACAAGAGTTTGAATTTTATAAAGTTGAGGGATTATCAAAACAGTCTTCAGTTTTTTAAAATCTGTTTTTAGTTTCCGTCCCCCCCCAAAAAAAGTGTATTTATTTTTTCACTCAAGCGCTTGTTTTTGGAATGGGGGGTTTGAGTTAAAATGTTTGCTATCCACATAAATGTTTTCTGAAGTATTCAGACTGGGGAAGATGATTTTAGTATATTACCATTATGCCTATCATACACTCTATAAATAAAAATGTTGCACCACGATGTGGATGGATTGTGAGGATTTATTCTGGGGACTTCATTTGATCTTCTTCCCTCTCGGCTGTTTTGTTTCTCCCCCTCGACTCAGATTCTGGAGGATTGCATGTCCTTGAGAATTATCTTGAACATTGCAAATATTTTTATTTGTAAATATGCAAAGATGTAATATTTTTTCAAGCCTGCAAGGGGTTAGCAATTTGATTTATGCAAAAGGTTCAGAGATAAGGAAAAAAAACCTGACATTAATAAAACAAAATGATGGCTGTGCTGTCCGACCAACAAAAAAAAACATCTTATTTTGTTAAATAAATGATACATGACTGCATTGTACCTTGTTTTTCCTCTTTGAGTTCTATATTTAAGTAGCTTGTTTGTCCTCTGCAGATGCAGTAAATCGTTCCTGAGAGCAGCGCTGCACTTATCAAAGGCTATCTATCATTACGGCTCTTACAGACCCTCTATATGCAGCTCTGCCTAATATTTCATGGCTCATTTCAGTTGACAGGGCTGTCCCACAGAGGGCAGCCTGGGTCACATTAGCCCTGTTAGCTAGTCTCTGAGGACATTTATGCCTCCTCCTCCTCCTCTCCTTCCCTCACCCACTCACTGGTTTTGTTGTTGAGAGTGCAGCTTTTCTCTGCTGATGCCGGTTTGTGAGGTGAAAAATGGCTTCCTCAGCAAAGTGGATGGTGGTGTGGAGAGGCCACTTGGGTCACTGGAACTACAATGATGACCTGAGGGAGGTGTCGGCCCAGAATCCCCTCACGGTCCTGTGACGGATTGGCCCGCAAAACAAAGGCCATAGCTGACAATGGGAGGAAGTTAATACAGAAATATTAATCAAAGCACTGACACATCCCCCGAGGAGAGCAGATTTTTTTTTACAGGGAATGTGGAACTGGTGTCTTGCTAAGACTAATTATTCTTTTGCTCTACATTGCACTTTAATTTAAAGAAGTCAGCAGTGTAAACATAGAGCTGTGAAATGAGACTGAAGGAGGTGGCCTTTCTCAAAATCCCACCTCTGATATTAGGAGTGTTTCGGCTGTCTCTGTGCTCTGTTTGGCTGACAGGGTGTAGGAGGCGCAGAGCATCGAAACACAAGTCTCCAGGGCAGCTATTGACCCCGACTCCCAGACTCCTCCACCATCGCGGTTCATTAGCACTTCAGACAGAGGAAAGGCAAGCACAGGTGTCACTTGACAGGACCATTAAGAAAATGGATGACCCTCCTTAACCACATCCAGCATGGGCCCCACCAGCAAGGTCACTGTGCCCTGATCACTGGCTACTTCTTTGGAGGCACTTATTTTTGTTTCTTTTTTTCTTCTTCAAACTCTTTTCTCAAAAAAGGGTGGACTCACTCTCCTACTGCTTCATCTGTGGTGGAATTTTTGAAGTAGACAAAATAGGTCAAGGGTATGTGGGTGCTCTACTCACTTTCCAGTGTGACATTCTGTATCTTTTTCACTGATATTCTCATGGCTTATGTTGCCCCCTAAAGCTGAGTTGGTGAACTACAGGTTGAAAGAGGAGCAAAGACCTTTCCATCGTCTTTACTTTGAAATCTTGGTAACTCTGGCGTGGATCTGAAGATGTTGATGAACTGGAGGTCACGCAGAGGGGAGGACTTTTAATCTTGCCGAGGAGGTGGAATTAATTCCACTGTTGCCAGTTTACACTCGTTCATCAAAAGTCTCACTATTCTCCCTATCCTGGCACTCATCAATCTCCTCCATCTATCTTCTTCCCCCACTCTCTTGCAGCTGAGTCAATACACACACAAATAGACACTCACTCTTTATTTATGTCACCTGTGTTTGCGTGTGTGTTTGTTCTGCCTCGATCTTTTGTCCTCGCAGCATTACACGGGGAGAAAGGCTCAATGGGTCCGTGGCAATACAAATGATAAATTCAAAGAAAACTGGAACTTTTGGCTCCAGTTCATACTGAGTTTTTGCATTTTCAGAGTGTGATCCTACTTAAGTACAGTGTAAATATAAGTGTGTATATGAAGAAATAACCTTAGGAGTAATTCATATATCCACTTCAAAGGTAGGAACTTAAAACCTTTAGATTCTAAACCACAAATGTATGGTTGGACTTTTAAGCATTACAGAGCATATTCCAACTCTATGCTTGAATTCTCTCCTTACTCTCTATATACTAAAAAATTATACGGTGCAGTACTATCTAGTGCCCTGGATTTTAAAACCAATTCAAACACCATGCTTCCTACTTTTTTTTTATTTTCTTTTTTTTAAATGACAACTATGATGTCATAGATTTCCAGAAGTAAAAACTTGCTGAATCCGTGTTCTGATGATGAAAACTTGGATGGTTTAAAAGAAGTAAATTAAAATACTTTTTTTCTTTTAAAAAGAAAAATCGTTTTTAAATTTACCCATCAAGTGAGCATCGATGCACACATGTTTTTCACAGAGACTTCTAGAAAATATCTCAGGCATCGGTGAACAAAATAGCGAATGAACTATATGTACGCTTAGTACTGAGTAGTAAAGGAATTTGGATACAACCTGAATCCAGTATTTCACTTCATAGTAACATAACCTTTTTAGGTACTTCGGCTTGTAGTCCTCCTTTTGTTAAAAGCAGTTTTAAATATAATCAGTGAATTAGCAATTGCATCTAAAAAAAAAAGAAAAAGGTCTAACTGATTGTTGATCAATTGTTGTACCAAGCATAAATGCATGTTTGTTTTTCACAAAGATACATTTTAATAGTACACATTTAGCATGTTTTTTTAGGGTAAATAATAGCTTTAATCCTGGTTTTGGTTTCCACAGTGATGGTGCCAGAGTGACAGAAGTAATCAGAGTAGTTGTAGCAGCATTAGTGGTGCCGGTGATGGAGGGTCTAATATTCTCCCCTCTGTGCGTCAGAGCAGAGACAGTGCAGAGTGCCACTGTGAGGTCCAGAGCAGCGGCTGACAGGCTGGGTGATTAATGACGACAGGGTGTGGAGCTGCTCTTCAATTAGACGCCAGCTCTGCCCGGCCTCGCCATCGCTGATGACAGATTGGACGGAGAGGAAGGCTCCTCAGCCTTTCTCTCTTTTGCTCGCCGTGTCTTCTGAACACAAAACATTAACCTCAACTCCATGACTACCACCTCTGTGTTTAACATTAGGACACAATACAGAGCCTTCGGCATCCAACAGTGACCGCAGTGTTAAAGCAACCCAGATGGCGTGAACACATCCCTCATCAGGGCCTGTCACACAATCTGCTTCATTTCTCCACATAAACTGACTCTTTTACATGTCTGTTTAAAGTCCTCTTACATTCATGTCTGCAGGCCAGGCAGCCATGCTGAAAAGCTCTCTGTGGAGAAAGCTCCATTCCAAACCTCCATGTACAGTAGTGTTTGTTTGAAAGAAGGAAATTAAACCTTCAACAATGAAATGATCTCAGACAGTTGCCAGAACTGATTATGTGTGGATGAATTAAAAAAAAAAGTTCTAAAAGATAAAAAAAAAAAATATTGATCTGTTATTTTTCAAAAAGTCACTTGAATCAGATCTTTTTGAGTTCACATCAGTTCAAAATTAATGTTTTAAATGCAATTTAACCCTTGTGCTATTCTATGACCCCACCCTAACATTGGCGTGTTCTCCCTACCATGACAAAGGTGGATAAAGGTGGAAAGATTTCATGTAATCCATGGACACCAGTGAAGATCACAAATCATTGAAGAAAAAAGGTTCAGTGCACTGTCTAGTGGGTCTAGATGACCCAACTCCCAATGTTAAGGTGCCTAGGATAGCACAAGGGTTAAAGTAAAACCAACAACAACTTCTAGTTTAAGTTGAAGAAATAAAACTTCACCTAAACAGTTCGTTTTTTGAACTCATAATTGGTCTGAACATTGGGTAAAACAACACAAAAAACAGATTTAAAAGATCTTTCCTTTTAACACTTGACTTGAAAACAGCTTTATACCAAAAACTTTGTGTCGTTTTTCAAAGTAATAATAATAATACGATTTCAAAAAGTGGAATACTCTTTTATCTAACAGCTATTAAATTATTATCAGTGCTTTGTGTGGTTTTGTTTCTAGATCAATTTTCATAGCCTTCATACTAAACACAGAGGACACAAAATATTTTAACAAAGATGAAAACTATAATGAGGACCAAAAAGAGGGGTCACTATAGAAATATGTAACTATCATGCTGGTTTTCCCAACAATGTTTTGAGGTATTTAAAAAAAATGTTTTATTAATTTTAAAGTTCTTCCATTCCATCCCACTTGCTATCTATGATTAAAGTGGCTGCTCAAAAGAAATTGTGTTTTTAAACAATTTACATTGCTTGGGCCTGTTTTCGTTTTCATTTTAAGCACGCATCCCCTCTAAATGATCTTTTTCTATCAATGTTTTTTATTTTATGCTATCTAATGTGAGCACAATGCTTTCTTTTTTTTATTTCCTGCATAATTTCAAACTTCATTTTACCTTTGATTGATGAATATATGGCAACACGGCTGACATCCTTGGAGAATACTGCAGATAAAAACCATACTTATTGAAACCGATTTCAGCTTTTCCCAAAAGTACTTGAGGGTAACATAATAGCGGTGTATAAGTAGTGAGAGGTATTACTGGGTCTCTGGCTGGAGAAGTTTAACTTTCTTGTTTTCCTTTTTGTATTGATGAATCTAGGGAGTTATAGTAATTTTATTTTCATGAGTTTAACTTTTTATTGATGTCAGATTTATTGTGCAATAGATTTTTAAACTATTGTAACTAGTTTAAGAAGCTAAAAGCTTGAAGTCCGGTCATTTTAAATCATTCATTATGAGAAACTTTAACAATTTAAAGACAAAAAACTCCCAAACATGTGGGGTAATTTGGTTTTCTTTTACAAATCCTTCAGAATTATTTATATGTCAGATCAGGTTTTTTGTGAAATCTAGTTAGTGGATTGCAGCTTTCATATTTTGCTTCAATATTTGCCTTTGACCCTTTAACTTAAACAAACACATATTGATATTTTAATCTTTATCAGAAAAGATTTTGCTTCACTTGAATGGTGATGTCAAAATGTGGGTTACTATAAGACCTATAAGAGACAGAAAACAATACACATACAATAATGCATAAGGAACACACGCCCAATGCACAAATTCCAAGAAAAATCCAAAGAGGCGATTAAATAATGTTAGTTCTTTTTTTTGGTCAACTGAGGAACTATAACATTTTTCAAGTTTGCTTTGATTTCGGGAATGGAAGTTGGGAGCTCAATCTTTCTGTCATCGGGGGTTTGGAATGACAAAGATAACAGTACAGCCAAGATGTTTGGGACAGAAACAGGAAGATCTTATTAGGTCTTTGGAGGAATACTGGATCTAATAAAAAAAATGGGATGACGTCCCTTAAATTGTTTTTATAACCTATTTTTTTTTAAAAATCATCATGTAACGAAGAAAAGCTGTGCCAAAAATTGTGCCAATTATTTCATTGTTGTGCCCCCTGACCTTGCCAGCCCTCAGATGGACTGTGGTCTCTCCAGGGTTGAGTGTTTTAAGCCACATGGTCCCCATAATCACCAATAGAGAAACGAACATTTCAGTTATATTATAACGCTCTACTAATAGCGCCTGGACCGCACGTCCATCTGGATTTAATTTGATGCCAAGCTGGGAGATCATGACGGAGATGTCACTTTCAACAAACATGCCTTGGCATGGAAAAAGCAGCATCAGTGACGATCACGGTTCATGCTCCAGCTGACAACTTACTTATGTTTCCCAGTTTGGAATCTCCTCTGGGAATGGGGTTCTCAATTTCCGCATTGTGGCACTAATGTCTGTTTTATTCCTTCCCTGTGTCAGCGGGGAGACTCAGATGCTGCCACAGCCGTGATGTCTCTGTTCATACTGGACTGCAGATCCAACCCTTTCCTCCCTCCTTATGTCAGCAGCTTTCCCTGTAGGCCAAGTGTGAGCATTCTAATGACAGACTCCAGCCTACACAGCAAAACAAGAAAGCACATTTGGACACAGCTTGTGTTTTTATACCTAAGTAGGAAAACAATGAATGACAAAAAAATTTCACTTACAACAGTCTTAACTAGCCGGTCTGGTTATCATCATCTTCCTCCTACATCAGCTTTCCATGTCCTGTGGACATGGCTGATTCAGTGGTGAAGGCTTGAGTTATTTTCAACAATAACATCCAGTCTCATGCAGATGAATTGAAATCATGCTACAGCTTGGTTCATTTATTTATTCTTCCTTTTTGGAAGTTAATTTACCAGAACTCATCAAGTGCAAGATGTTGAGTAATTTGAAATCCTGCGTACAGTCTCAGCTTAATCTTGGCTGCCTACAGCAGCTTCTCTATTTGAATTTGCATCTCTGTAACAGTGTTAGGACTCAGGTTTTTTATTAGCACAAGCCTTGTGGTTTTTCGAGCGACGGTGGAAAAAAAGTTTCCAAGGGCAGAATGATTATTTTTACTTCTTTCCCCATGACGGGAGACACCTTCCGCTTACAACTAAGCCGAACCCCAAAAAGTTCTCTGTCTCTGCATTGTCCTCTTGTTCTAATAAGATAGCCTGTGAGAGTGCTTGGGGGCAAAAAAGGAAAATTGGGTGGGGATGTGAGGGAAAGGAGAGCCGCAGAGAGGGCAGGAAGGGAAACAGAGCTGATTATCCAAATACAGTCATTAAAGGGGAAATGTGTTTTTCAAGCTGTCAAGATGATTAATGAGTGAGAGCAAATCCTCACAAATGCTCTTGTTTAGTCTAACTGGCAGACATGATCCTGGCCATTGATTTATGGCAGGCTTGCTGTGTAAGACCACAGTGAGGTTATGGAGCGTGAGTCAAGTGGGAGTTCTGCGCATACGCACCACTGCAAACCCCACGTTTCTGCACACCCACGCAAGTCAAGGAGAGGCAAAGCAGTGGGTGTCTGCTCACATGTCAGGTGGAGGTGAGGATCAGAGCACAGAGGAGCATAGTGAGCAGGTCTCACCTCATCAGCTTCAGCATTCTCTCTGAGAAATCAGTTACACAAAGCAGACATGAGGAGAGGAGCTCTGTTTCTATTTACTTCATGGCTCCATGATTGAACATCAACAGCAGAATCGATGTTAAATCCAAAATGAATCAAAATCCGTTCAGAGGTACATAGGTTTCCATTAGTCTTTTCCCAAAATCCCTTGGACGAGATAAGAATTGGATGGATAATATTTCTTTCATTGCTTAACTGTAACTAAATTGACATCTTTATGCAGAACTGTGGTCAGCTAAGGGTGATCGGAGTGTTTTTTTTAAAGGAAAACTGTTGTGTGCTGTTTTAATATGTAGAAGAAAAGATGAATACTTTCATTGTTAACCTGTCATTTAGTTACCAATGCAGGTAACTTTGTTGGTTTAGAAAATACTGAACCAATGGGGTTAAGAAAATTAACTAAGAGGATGAAAAACACTTTCAAACTTTAAAAGTTGTTTTCTTGAAATTCACATATTTGCATCATTCAGACTTATCTTAACTCATCACTCAGTCCCATATATTTATATCCATATAAAGTTAAGATAATTCCAGTTTATCATTAATAGATGCTTGCAAAACATCTTTTTAGGGATATTTTATATTGTAAGTAAAATACAAGTAGCTCTTTGTTTTCTATAGTGTACACATCCATACTTTGAAATTCTGGCCCTCAATTTTAACAAAATTGCTCAAAAGTGAAATTAAAGAAGATGCAGAATATTTTGAGTGCAGCTGTAAGTTGTTTGGACTTTACTCTGCTGCAACGGCAAAAAAGCAAAAAACAAATCAACATTATGTTTTCACCTGCTGAATTCTCTTACACTCCTTTTTTATTGTACAGTTAAAATACGATGGTCTGTTTGGATTGTGGGGACCCTTTTCAGCACCTTATATTCACTGTGTTGAGTCAACACAGAAAAGCAAAGGGCTACTTTGTACTATTTAGCTGACAAAATTACAATAATCATGTTGAGAACAGGAAAATTCTATTGGACTATAGGCAATATTAGAATTAGAAGGGAGTTTATTATTTTCCCTGAATTAAGAAATGTATTGGGAATTGCATGGCTCTGATGGAAAGTCCTTGCACACTCATCCCTGAAGCTAAATACGTCACTGCCCTGCGATCCAGGCTGGTCCAGATGGATGGCTAGCAGCTGTTGGCCCTGCAACCTTTTCCCTCAGCACAACCATTAAGCCTATCTGTCTGCAATTTCCTCATTCTTCTTCAGCTCCCTCTGAAGTCCGCTGTGATCGTTTTCCCACACCCCCTCATCTCGGCCTGTATTAGACCGTGTGCTTGCCGCAGCATCGAGCAGGACCTTCACAGAACCAATTACCCTGTCCACCCACACGTGCATGCACACTACACACAAACACGCATGCACAAAAGCACACACTTGTCCTGTTCAATGCGTCGTCATGAAGAAATTGTGCAGAAATAATTTTTACACGAAAGGAGATCTTAAAAGGAGGAAATGATTTGTGTTGTGTCACAGTGGGAGAGCAGTTATCGGTGCCAGGACCTCTTCTGGAGCTCCAGCATAGAGAGGAATCAGACATTTTTAACTTTCAAAGCCTTTCCTTGTTTTTAGCACATATGGAAGCTCTGCAGATGACAGCGAAGAGAAGAAGAGAGGAGAATCTGTCCAGACCTTTGAAGCTAAATCATGACTTACGACTGTTATGACATCCATGTTGGTATCCAACAGGATGTAACAGATGGGTTGAATTTCTCACTTTGTTTGAAAGCTGCTATAATAAATGTTTCTATAATGTCAATGGATCAAAAAATTAAATGCACTAAAGAAACTGAGGGAAAAGTAATGGTCTCACGCTCCATTTCCCTGCAGGCCTCAGAGGTTTTTCATCAGCGTCACTTCAGGCTCTGCTGTCAAAGTTTTTTCAATCCTATCTTAGTCAGGAATCGCAGCAGACTTTGCGTTAATCATAAAGAGCCCTAAAACACACAAAAAGGAGCCCAGACTGAGTTATTAACATTCAGGAGCAGCGGAACGTGACTTTCCTGCCTCTGGGATTTGGTCGGTGACTTTAGCTCACAGCTGTAAGTTTATTCAGCTTTACATAGCGCTCTGATTGAGCTTCTGCAAATGCCAAAACAAAAATTGGCCACATTCCTTTATGTCAAATTCTTGTGAAGAAAACATTTATTCAGAGATAATTTAAATCTCCAAGCTGCTTTACTTTAATTCACAGGAGGATGAGGAAGGAGGGATGTTGGAAAAGGAGTCCAACGTAATCAGAATAAGGTAATATGCTCACATGAACACAAACGCTGCAAGCTCAGCACCAGTGCACCACAAGACCATTAACTGTGTGTATGTTTGTGTGTGTGTCCATGTGTCAAAGAACAGTGATTAATGACCCACAGCCCTGCTTTCTTTAACTTCCTTCCTCTGCAGTCGTGTCACATACATCATCACACGTCACCCTAAGTGATGTGGGCAGACGGCTGAAGCTGCTCATGCTCGGCCTACATAACTTCCTTCTCGCAGTTATTTGCATGTATGCTTCCGCCTTTACAAGAATATTTTAACTTAAAAAAATTGCTGCATAAATGCACCAAAAGCATATTCTGTTCTTCAGCTTAGCAAAAACAGTAATTCCCTTAAAGTAGTTGCACACTTGTGTTTATAGATGATGACACTGTTTGGGAACTTAGAAAGACATTTGACATCTGACATCCTCTGAGCTTTATCTTTTAATGAACAACTAAAATGTAAAGAGGAGTGACAGTTATATGTATGAGACTGAAAACAAATAGGCAAATCTTACTCCATGCTTTTTCTTTCACAGCTTTATTCTGATAAATAAAAGACTTGGTGTCATATAATTTTGTCCAGGCACTAACCCCAGTTATTCTTTTCTCCTCCATGATCAATATTCAAAGGGTTGGCACTTCGGTGAATTAAAAGGGACGCCATCCATACATCACTACCAAATGCAAGTCCCTTATTGGTCAACATTCCACATGGTTTTACTTGCAATGCGCGGTCAATGGCCATGCGTTTTTTACATGGAGCCCAGAAACAATCATTAAACCGTTACCGTCAGTTAGTCGTGAACACTAGAGTTTTAAAGCCTGAAATGTGCATTTACATATACTTTTCATAGGAAGCAGTCGCTAAAATGTATGTTGCCAAGGGCAGTGTGAATGGAGTTTAACAGGTGGCATACCGCTCATTGCCAGCTTCTTCACTACAATGAATGTATTTCAACAATTGTTTATTTATGCAAGGACTTAAATCATAGATAGCAACTTTCTTTATGTGTTTTTATATTATTTAGTGAAAACTAACGCAACAACAGGTCACCAAGATTTCAGGATGAAACAGCTTTGTTACACAAGATATTAACTGTCT
Organism: Oryzias sinensis; assembly: GCA_037389245.1. NCBI lineage: Eukaryota > Metazoa > Chordata > Actinopteri > Beloniformes > Adrianichthyidae > Oryzias > Oryzias sinensis. The sequence goes on along the minus strand of CM074495.1, from coordinate 24,293,904 downwards.
ATGCAAACTGGACTGAGTGAGTATGATTTCATCCATAGAAAACAATTTACTTCCGGCTCACAAGAAATGAAGTAAATTTAGTTGCCATTTTTCCGTGATATGGACGCCGCCATTTGGAGCCGGACGATGATAATCACAGAGTGAGCATGTTGGAAGGCCACACCCCTTTTCCTGAAAGCAGGCTCTGGAGAATCGTTGGAATTCGAAACCAGCGTTGGGGGCCAGCGGACACCCCATGCTTTTATTGATTAGTCAGTTTATAATGTGAATAACTTGCGCTACAGAAAAAATATCATGAAAATTAGGATTTGCAAGAAAATGTTTTTTTAAAGCATTACTCTGATAAATAGAATGATTGAGTAATAGCTGTTTATTTCTCAATAGAAGTCTTTAGGATTTTGGCTTCTTGGAGCCAGCTGGTACTTTGGAACGTGAGGCAGAGAGGTCACTCAGTCCAATTCTCTTATACAGTCAATAATTTTAACACAGATATAAGGTAAATACAACAACCCATTGAGCACAGATGGCTTTTCATTGGATATTCAACATATAAACTGCTGAGCAACCTCCTCACCACCAGGAGCACAGGAACCATGGGTAATTTAAGATTGTAGCATGGAAATCTGAAGGATTTTCTTCCTGTAGCCTATGTTTATTCTTCCTGAATGAATGTCTGAAAGAATGAACCTCATAGATTGAAAGAATGGGGTATTTTTGCAGAGAAGCCAGTCAAGTTAGCATGAATGTCTGGAGGCTAATACTGATTCTTTTATGATGTGACGTATTTGAGGATAGAAAAGTAGGCAGTAGTGTGGCAGCCCTCCTCCCTGTGGTGACGAAAATCTGTGAGATAGCAGAAAAGATTCCAGGTCAGTAGGAGGTGTCATAAGAAATCCTGTGCGAGAGCAAATGATCCAAGAGGAAATCCAAAACAACAAACTCTAAAAGCAGGTAAGCTGGTCAGAAAGTAACTTTTACTGGTGGGTGTAGCAAATACAGCTTGTGGTTCACAGAGAGTGAGACCAGTGAGCTGAATGGCAGTGAAGCAAAGAATACAGGAAAGATCAAGAAAAAACTGTCAAAATAAAAGCAACAAATTGGATGTAAAACGAGAACATGATGAAGAGGCTAACAGAGAGGGACGGCCTTTGAGTCTGGTGTACATTTCTTTATGATGACTGACTTCTATTTGGGTCTGTCAGACTAAACCACACATATGGAAACCATGATAAAGAGTCAGGACATATATACTTTAAGGGAAGGGAGGAACGCCACATCAATCTGAACAGATCAGTCCCAGCACTGACAGGGTGGTTTGGTGTGTTCAGAGTGACAAATAGCATCTATGTTTAAAAAAAAGATTCATTTGACATTAAGCTGCTGTGAAAACAATTGCGGTAAGTTATATTTGTCTGCTGAAGTTAATAAAAATGTTGCCATAAAAAAAAAGGAAATTTGCGATGTTTTTTTCTATGAACTCCAATGCAAAATTTAAGATGAGTTTCTTGTTTTTTAACAATGGTTTTATGACTAACATCTATGCATTTGGTTAGAGTGTTAACTTGAAAGCACAACTGCATGTTTTAAAGGTAAAAAAAGAAGAAGCAAAGAATGCCATGTGTCCTGGGTTCTGTGACGACATGCTGCCATGGAGAGAAATGAAAAAGGAAAAGATGGAGATCTAGGAAAAGGAAAGAGCTGTGGAAAAAGAAGGAATGGGGTGAAAGAACGGAGAACAGTAGAGAGTCATAAGCAAGCCAGTCCTGCATGTGTGCTGGTTCCCAGCTCTGTCTGGGTCCTGTCAGCCTGTGATTTATGGCACCGAGACTGGGAGCAGTCTTTGCTGCCAGCTCAGTATTGTTACAACTGACAGCTAATGAGGCTGGACGGGCTTTCAAGCACTGCACTTAACAGAGGCCTCCATCTTCACGAGTCATGAGCCTCCCTCTTTCTTTTCTCCCCTCTCTTTCTTACTCTCATTTATTTTTTCTTCCAGGGTGGCGAGCCACCACAAGATTTCTGGAGGTGCGGCGATAAAATAACGCAGGTCGACAGAGATGTATGAGCAGCACTTTGTTGCTGCCTCACTTCCAGTCCCTTCCTCTCATATTAATCCAGAGGGTAGGCTTGTAAACATGATTTGCCTAGCAGAGCCTCCTCTTCAATCCCTCTGACATCTTTTGAAAGCCTTACCGTCTGCTCTCAGTCCATCTGTGATCATGTGATCTATGTGAGGTTACGTGAACTCTGCAGCCAGGACTGTGGTGTGCGTTACCTTTAACACTTCTGGCTCAAGCTGCGTGGGCCACATTGAATAATCACTAGCAGAGTGTGTGGCAGAGCACCCCCCCTCCTTCCCTCCCTCCCTCAGCCCTGGTTTCATGTCAGTCGTGATTAATGGCACTAGGGCCCCAGTGCGGCTCGCGCTGCCAGCTCCAGCGATGTTCCCTTGATACTTAATGAACTCTGACAAACTTCTTTTTTCTCTTACTCCGTTGTTCCCTTTACAACCCCCCCCCCCCCCAACCATGTTTAAAATGCATGACACAGAGCTGCCACTGCAGCACCTTGGGGTTAGCTTTGGTCTCCCGTAAGTTTCTCAGGAGTCCATGTCTAAAAATAAAGCACCGCAGCCATTTACGTGTCAGAGCCGTGCCTTGTTAGCCTGGATCACCAGACAAATGAGCAGCATCGAATTCTGCAGCCAAAGTGAAACACTGCAGATGTTTCACCTATACTACAGCATCTTGGAAGGAGGCTGCTATTTTCAACTTATTTTTAAGGTTGAATATTGTATCACTTCTTACTTTCTAAGATTTGTGTTTTTGTTTTGCTATTTGACAACCTCACCCACTAAGGAGAACATTTGCAAGACAGAAAGGAGTCGCAGAGGCTTTGAATCGTTTGGTTGAAAGGTCATTTCATTCTGAGCCAACAGAAACCAGTAATGGAAATAAGGCAGAACTCCAACACGGTCTCTGTCCCCACCTGCTGTTCCATGAAACAACACAAGTGAAGTGTCACATTTAATGTAGCCAACAGGTTTTAGTGCCCCTGTGATGGGTTGGTGAACTATCCAAGCGGCATCCTGCCATCGCTCACCAGTAGCTGAGAAGCGATCAGCGACCTCATGACCCTGAACAGGGGTAAAGCAAGTTTTATTTTATTTTGACAAATGAGAGAAAAGTTAGCATTTATTGATGTTTTCTTCAAAGTCATATAAAGGGAAAAAAGATTCAATCTTTTCATGTATTTGAATCAATATTAGTCTTAACAAACTATAGAGTGGCCATTGCTCTTACCTCACAGCAAGAAGGCCCTGTTTCAAATTCCAGCTGGGAACTTTCTGTGTGGAGTTTGCATGTTCTCCTCCGGCATGTGTGGGTTTCTGTGGGCACTCCAGCTTCCTCCCACAGTCCAAAAACATGCTTCATAGGTTATTTTGGAGACTCTAAAGTGCCCCTAGATGTGAATGTGAGTGTGTGGTCCTGCAACAGACTGGTGACCTGTTCAGTGTGTACTTTACCTTCACCCAACAGTCGCTGGGTTGGCTCCAGCAACAGAGGTTCAGCAGGGATGGATGGATTAGACTTAAGTTCTCTAAAGTAAACCTCAGAGCTTCCTGATGTGTGTATTTGTGCTTTCCACCATTTAAGTTTTTATTTTTATTTTATACTTACCATTATTTGTTGTGATCTTTTTATTTAACTGGTATCCCAATCTACACTAAAGTACTATGAAACCCAAACATCTTTATTGAGCTGTTTTAACCACAATCTCACTAGCGGTGGCTGTAAACTTAGTTTGTTTCAATATCACTTCAAATGATCACTTTCTAAGGGTAATAATGAACCATATTGTAAAAACGATGGGGTGGATGCAAGTTTTATTGAGGAAAAGCGTAACGTGTTAAATAGAAGCGTTGTTTGATTAAAATGGCTGCTTCTTTTACTATTGGTAAAACTTATCATCGCTTATTATTAAAAGCATCCAATAATTGCTATAATAGCATCTGCTTAAAAAGTCTTTATTAATACAAAGAGTGTCAGATATTTTTAAGCACACACTTTTGACAATCTATGTTTTTTTCTGTGGGCGCACAAAGAACCACACACTCACCCCTCTATTCTATCTAAAGCATGCCACAGTTCCAGGCATCTGTGGTTAACAGGAAATGACATCTTCTCCATTTTGGCCTCCTCCCCCTTTGCTGGCTCATTTTGTCCAGATCAAGCTGATGGGTCAGGAAATTCTTCACAGGCTGATAAAACCAGAATCTGATTACTCTGATTTAGTGTGGAGAAATGCATGGTTAACAATGACACAGCAAGTTCTAGAAGCCACAAGAGTGTGCAGTTTCTATTTTTTTCACTTTTTTCTTCTTCTTTTCCTTTCGAAAAGCTGAAAGGATGATGCTTGATACCAGCCACAGTGAATCAGCTTCCTCAATATAACCTTGTGTTCTGCATAATCTCCTCTAACACCAGCTACCTTCATGCCTTCATTCACTGCATCCATAAATCTCCTCTTTGGTCTTCCTCTGGACCTCTGGCCTGGTAGCTCTAGACTCAGCATCTTTCTACTAGTGTTTATTCACTTAGGTTGGTGAGAGAAAATACTGAGCATACTGAAATTCTTTTTTAAAGTCATTACACCACCTAGTGGGGGAAGAGAACATGATCTTTTCTCTTTTGAGTCTTATTTAGAGATGGTATATCTGCTCATCACTCTGGATGAGCCGAGTGGAATCACGTTATGAAGTAAAGTTGTGTAAATCAACGGCAAGAAATCCTTTAGAGGTCCATATAATGAAAACACACAAAAAGATAAGCAAAACCCATAGAATGGCATTATGCTGGTTAAATCACAAGCAAAAGTTCTCAGGTCCTCAGAAAAGCCAAAGGTGAGGGACATGATAGTGAAATGTGACTTAACACTGGTTGTTAACTCTCACAGAAGGAATTGTTCATAAAATATCACAAAAACTCTAAGTGGTCTGAGAGCAAAGACCTTTTAAAACATATATAAGACTTGGAAAACTTCAAAAAAAAAAAAAGACCTCAAAAGAGAATCAGGTGTGTTTGAGAGGCAAAAACACATAAAACCTGCAGAAGGTGGTGTTCCTTGAAGATGGACAGGAATTTCATGTGACAGATCTCACATCTCAGACGTGGAAAGCTTTGTTAATGCTTGCTTTGTCGGTGGTAAGTCTGGTAACAGATTAACTCCTGAGCATCTGGTGACTCATTCTCATTCACCCCTTGTTGCTGTACTTGTTTCAGATAGGAAGTCTATACAATGGCAAAGAAAAGCAAATTAAACAGCTCAGAGGAATGCTTTGAATTACAAATTCAGAGACAGGATTTTCATTAAAAAAGAAAACACATAATATGCATAATCATAATTTCCTATGGTTTAGGAAAATCTTTTCAGCAGTTTTGCGGATATTGTAGGTTATTGTGTTTTCTTTTCTTTTCTTTTCAATGTTTACATTATTTAAGATCATTCATATGAAACCTGTGTCTCACGGATCTGCCTTGAAGATAAAAATCCCAGTGTCCGCCAGGGGGCGCGCTTGCAGTGCTGTAGACAAGGAACACTACATGGGATCAAAGCAGAAGAAGAAGCTGTAGGTCGTTTGTTTCCTGTTTTGTTTTTTCTGAAAACAGTTTTCAGGTAAGCTCAGAGAAATGAGACATAAACGTGTGTTTTTGTGGTTACACGCTCTTCGCTTTGCTCTTTAACATCAAAGTAATGTAATTCGAAGCTGAGTACACGTGTAAAGCTATGGCCAAATTGGATTGTATTAAGAGAAAACACACGCCAAGTTCAGTTGCCCAATATGAATGGGAGACGTGACATCGACATGTGTTTGACCAGACTCCTAAAATAAGAGGTTTATTTCGGGATATGGGGCAAAATGGGTCCAACTTAGCTAATTTCGTTAGATGTGAAGTCCACAATGCTGAACGTTTATTTAGTTCTAAATTTGTGTGGTCATTACATGTCATTTTGTTAAACAAAAATTGGTGTTTTATTTATGTATTAATAGTTTGTTTGGGTCAAATTCGAATGATGCTTGATTGATACCATATGTATGTCCCTCACCTGATTTATCCTGTAATCAAGCTAAATGACCAATAAACACTTACAGAAATGTATATTTGAGGCCTCCGGCAGGAGTGTGAAGAAATTGACGGGTTGATCACTCTGATTGTGGGCGGGGCTTTAGTGGAGCCATAAGGTTCAGCAGATTGTGTTTGCAAATCCGTCCCCCCCCCCCAAAGCTGTGGCAGCTCATCTGACTCTCAGAGCAATGTGACTGAAAACAAACGGTCCTTCAGTTTTTGTGTTTGTGTTGAACGTGCGATGGATTGATGTGAGCGCCATCACTATCGGCGGAGAAGTTGTTTTTCTGAACTCCAGCCTCGATCTTCTGTATGTGACAGGGTCAGAGCTGCTGCTGATGCCTGGCTAAGCCTGAGCTGAGAGGAGATAAACGAGTGAGTCCACTGTTATTGTCCAGGGCGCTGACGGGTTCCAGTGACAGTTTCATAGTCACATATTGCAAGAAGAGCGTCTTGATCCTCCAGCTTCTTCCTCTCACCTGCTCCTGTTCCCTGTCTCCCTGTCAGGATGGCGCAGTGGGGGGTCGTTTTCTCCATAATTGCTGCTCTTGGAGGAGCGGCGCTCTTAGCATCTGTCCACAAGATTGACGAAGGACACACTGGCGTGTACTACAGGTGAGCCTGCATGATGTTGTTTAACAGATAATAAAATAAGCAGCTGTAAATGTATCAATCTGTCATCCTACAAAGAAAATAAGCAACTTCCAGCTTCATCACAATTTCCAAATTTAAATCAAATTATATTTTACTCAGTTTGGATACATTTCAATTCATCTATCCATTTTCTTAACCCGCTGTATCCCTGTTGGGATCACTGGGCTGCCGGAGCCTAACCTGGCTAATGTTGGGTGAAGGAGGGGTACATCCTGGACAGGTTGCCAGTCTGCAGGCCCACACAAATGCACACACGCACATTTTGAACTGTGAGAGGAAGCCGGGTGGGTTTGGGAAAACCCTTGCATGCACAGGGCAAACATTCAAACTCCACACAAAGGACCCAGCAGGGATTTGAACCAGGGCCTTCTTGCTGTGAGGCGAGAGCGCTAAACTCTGTTCCACCGTTTGATTCATTTTTAAAAGTTTACCTCCAAAATCAATGTTGTTAGGTTAGGAAACACAGAACACAGCAGTTCGATTCATTCAGGTTTTTTCCCACCTTGTCCTAGCCATAGCACTGCCTTGCGTAGTGTTAAAGAACCACATGCCATAGGAGAGAAATGTCTTCCCCATTTGTCCATGGAGCAGGACAGAGGGAGCATCCAGTCACTAAGTCTGGACTTCCTCTAAACAGCTTTCTAAATAGGTGACTTGTGATGTGACAAATATACCCTCTGCAGCAGTTTTTGTCAATGTGGGTGGACACCAGCCTTCCCAAGAAATACAAACACAGGGGGTCTATGTTTGCAGAGGTTTTCACATCCTTCACATATTTGCCCTCACATTGTCACTGGCTTCAGTTGAGACCCGGGCCTCCTGAAGTCCAACTTTTTCATGGCTGCATCGACCTTCAGGTAGTTAGGTTTGCTCCATCTGACAAAGTTGTGAATCAGGTCTTTGCCCTCCTTCTCCTGTTCACTAATGATTCAGCCCATGATAGCCATGTCATCCACAACATTCTGCACACAATAGAACTCCACAGCTCCAGGAGTTAGACTTTTAGTCAGTTCTGTTAAACAGAACTGAAGTTAGCAGTGCTCTTGTGGTTTTTACCATCATATCCAACTATTGACAAGAGAACGGGACGGAGTGAGTTTCACGTTATCCATAGAAAATAGCTTACTTCCGACTCCAGCCATAATTAATTCAATCCAGTTGCTATTTTCCGTAGTATGGACGTTGCCATGTTGGAACTTTGAAGTCGTAAGTAAGCTGTGATTGGTCTGAGCAGGTCTGAGTCATCATTTCTATGGCAACCACTCTCACAAACCAGGAGTGAGCTTGTTGGAAGGCCACACCCCTTCCACTTAATAGCGTGGTTAGGGAGAATCTGTCAAACGTTTCGAATGTTCGACATGAGACCACATACTTTTATCGAGGCATCTGATCAGTCAGTTTATAACTTGTATAACTTGCACTACAGAATAAATAGCATGTAAAAAATTAAGATTAACAAGAACAAGGTTAAAAAAAGGTATCAGAGCAAGAATGGTTATCCTGACAAATAAAATGACTGAGTGATAGCTGTTTATGTCTCAAAAGGAATTTTGGAATCAGCAGGTACTTCCTATTTGGAACACCAGGGGGAGTCGCTCAGTCCAGGTGTTATATACAGTCAATGTGTCCAATCTGCAACTCCCCACCCTCACATACTGATGTCTGCAAGACAGGCTGTCTGTAATCCAGATTTAAATTTACAATTTTCCGATTCTTTTGTTTATCCACAGCGCATCCTAATTTAATGTGATTCATCTGATCAGTTTCTGATCAGAAGTCTGTAGGTTAGTCAGTGGGGCATTCATGCTGTAGTGAATCACACAAGAATTCATTAGCAAGAGAACGCTGACCTTTTCTTCTCAAGCAAATCAGGGTTTGTGTGTTTGATCTGCGTTGGAGCTCAGGTGAGCTTTCATACCTGTCAAACAAAGTGGACTATCTGAGGAAACGAACACTGATGCAAATCAAACCAGAGTGTCAATGCGCCTTCAAAGCTAATAACTCATCTGTTTGTAAAAAAAAAAAAGCCTTCTTAAGAAATACAACATTTTCATATGAAATTCTGATGAATGAAGATTTGTTGCATGTGAATCCAAGAACTTAAAAACATTTGCTATGTCACGCTGGTGCTGCTGGCAGTACTTTAGACGGTAATTCCACCAGCATCTTCTGGTGAACTTGAAGAAACTAGTTTCTTAAAATTAATACCCTTGAAATGTTAAAGCTGGAAACTTCTAGTTTCTTTGTGACTCTGAAAGAAATTCCATTTTATATTATTTGTTTTGGCAGGGCCACTAGAGTTCCTGAGAAGTCTTTAGCTACTTGAACAAGACGAATCATGTCTTTACGATACTGAAATGTCTTTCTGGAGTTTCCTGTTTAAACTATTACAGGATGTTTTCAATATCCCAGGGAAGTGTTCTTCTTTCTGTAACTACAGGCTTACTTGTGGTTATTTGGCTGTTTTATCTCCAGAAGTTATAGCTCTGATGCTTCCAGCTGTGGTGGATGAGTCCTATTGTTTGAGATGTTTGACTCACTTTCCCAATAAAGTCCTTACCTCTCTGAAACAAAAACAAAAATCTGTTATTTATTTACTAAGCACTTTCAATAAAAAAAAAAAAAACAACTTACTTGTTCTGCCACTTTCACTATAAAAATGCAACATGGTAAAAAGGATGCTGCCCTCAGAAAAAGCAATTCTCATCAGGTTGTTGGTGAAGGCACCATCAACAACATGGACCAGATCCAAAAGCTAGCCGCTCCAGACGTCTCTGATTTAGGACAAAAATAAATAGATATATTAAAATACATACACATGTAATTGCTCTTAACAGAAAAATATATATTAAACAAATGACTAAATACCAAAAAGGCCACTTGTTGAAAGTTGAATACAAAAGTGGGTCTACAGCTGAGGCTTTAAAGCTTTCCACCTGTGTCTGCAGCCCTCAGGCTCTCTGAACACCGGCTGCGTAACGATGACGCCTCCTTGACTGACCAGAGAGCTGTTTCCATAAAATGACGTATAGGTTATGGCTTCCACTTAAAACACATTTTAAAAGGCCACTTCTGCACCAACATGAAAGTAAATATTTCAATAAAAGAGGAAACTGGACTAATAAAAGACTCAGAAACATAAAAAGAGACGTAGAATTAATCCTGAAACATGCGTGAAGCGAATGCAGTAACTTTTAAAATGTAAGCCAACTTTCTGCTGCATATTAGCAGTTCAGGACCACACAAGATGTTTTATTACACATCGGGTTAGCAAATGTCTCTGATTTTGTTTTCCTTCTTTATCTTCCTCTCCCAAATTACTCACAGAATTGACATCATTAAGAATTTTTTCTGTAAATTAATTTAGTCATTTCTGTCTTTGTCTTGTAAAGGCATTTTTTTAATGCAACTGGCTTTGGTTTCTGCTATTTAAAAAAAGTGTCTTTATTTAAAGCTTTAAATCTTTGTTTTTGCATTTGAGCATTGCCTACAAGTAAAACTACTAGCCCTGCAAAATATATCACAAGTTTATCTTTATCGCGAGATCAAGCCGTGCACTATGCATATCGCAAAAGACGCAGAAAATTGCAATAAATGGTTACCTTAAATGTACCAAAACAATCTTATGGCAGTTTGAAGTATTTAACGAAGCAAATAAATCCATTGATGCATTTCACCAATCAGATGGACCCCTTGACATTGTTGACTAATCGGATGGAGCCTTTTTATCTTAGATGTTCGCCTCCTATGTAGATGATGGTCATTTGGAGTACAATTTTTAATCTGTTGCAGTGAAATGGAAATTGTGTTTGGTTGTTTTGCCATTTGTTCATATACCGCAAGTTATATTGTCAAACAATCAGCTGTGTTGATGTTTGACACAGGGGAGGGGCTCTGTTGACGGCCACCAGTGGTCCTGGTTTCCATCTGATGCTGCCGTTCATCACCACCTACAAGTCTGTCCAGGTGAGTCCGCCAGAGTCTGGCTGCCCGTCATCCTCGCTCCTTCACTGCTTTTCAGTGCTACCTCAGTGGTGTCCCACCCTGTTCCTCGTGAACTACTGCCCTGCTTGTTTTGCGGCGTTGCTTCAGTGATTCCTGATTAGCTGGATTGAGTGAGCCCAGCTGCTCAACACACCTGATCCATGTGATCAGTAATTACTACGGGTGTTGGAAAAAATCAATCAGGAGATATGGCGATATTTGTATAGATTCAAAATGCTGTCAGGACGATATATTTTTTTTTAATTGTGCTGAAAATGATTCAGAGATTTAGGAAAGCCCCCAGGTTACATTCTGGAGTTTGGCACAAACCCAAAAGGATGTAGTTCCTCAAACGACCACTGGAGGCTGGTTTTTAAAATGAAGCAGAGTTCACATTACTTGACAAGTTGTCCACTTTTAGAACATTGTTGAGCCACGCTTCAAGCTTCATTTTGGCTCTTATTGGTCACTTCAGAGATGATCGTTCTGTGTATACACAATCGATCAGTAGATTTAGAACACTCCAGTGTTTCCAGTTTTATTTATTTATTTAGAGAAGTATTAAGTGTTATGTCGATTCTCTGTGAAATGAAAAGCTATCGCAAATAAGGAGCTGGAGTTACAACAAGAAGTTGTGGAATTAATGTAGAAATCAATAAAACTTGTTTAAAAAAAACAAAGAAAGGGGCTAATATATCTGTCTTTCTAATCAGATGCTTTATTTCAGGGATTCTCTTCTTATTACAAATTAATTTTGCCATTGCTGTATCTACCACAGTTGTAATAAGTTGTAGTGAGCTATCTTTTATAAAAATGTACATTTGCAACTTCAAATTTCAATTTCATAACCGCATTAAAAATTATCTAAACTCTGATGACATTAAGAAAAAAGGAGGTCAGACTTGAGGGAAAGAAAAGAAAATACTTTCCTTTTTTTAATTTTTGCTTCTGCATGAAGGAAAATAATAAACTGTTTAGATATAAATCCCACTTACTGAGAAACGAAGCAGAGATTTTAGCCACATTATCCTGGTGCTGCTGCTGTAACGGGTAAGCCGCTAAACTTGTGCCAATATGACGCATTGCAGAAGCTGTGCTCATCTCTTTTTAAACTAAAACCTTTCTCATTTTTATTCTTTGCACACAGCTGGGATCCATCTTTCTGGTTCCTTACTGGATGCCATGCTGTGTTGTTCTCAGCCCCTCTGCTGGGTGCTTTCCTGTCAAAGGTCTGAGCAGATTCAGAACACCAGGTTGTAAAAACCACCTGCTTTTGTCTTGCAGACGACGATACAGACGGATGAGGTGAAAAATGTACCGTGTGGAACAAGGTGAAATGTTCTCTGCAGACTCATGAATTCAGCATTCATGGTGTTTTCCAAAGAGGTGGTAGACAAAGACAAGTGTTTTTACGTGTTCATATTCATGTGATGTTGTCTTTCAGTGGGGGGGTGATGATTTACTTTGACCGGATAGAAGTGGTGAACTTCCTGGTTCCATCTGCAGGTATGGAGCATTTTAGATTTAAAATCTATATGTTACCAGAGCCGTCTGTTGTTTTGCTCTAATGAAACTCAAAGTCTTGTTTTTCTTCTCTGCAGTGTACGATATAGTGAGAAACTTCACTGCAGACTATGACAAAGCTTTGATTTTTAATAAAGTGCACCACGAGCTCAACCAGTTCTGCAGCGTTCACTCCCTGCAGGAGGTCTACATCGGCCTATTCGGTGAGTGTCAAGTACCTGCTAATTTACATACACCGCCTCCCATAAAACAAGCATAATTTCAACTGAGTGTTTACAGATGTTTTCTTTGGAAACCACATGGTACATTTATGGCTGTGTACTTTTTTAAAAATCTAACATCAGTTGAATAATTGGGTATTTATCTAAATGGCAGTTTCACTTACCCAACCTTGATTGAGGAAACTTCATGTGTTGTTGCAGCTTGTTTTACTTTTAATGATGTTGATCTTTAGAGAAGCTCCATGTACTTACAGAACAAGTCACAACTTCATTTGTCTGAAAGGGCAGCAGAAAGAACAAAAGCCATACGTCAAACCAAGCACAAAAAAACATTTGACGTCATGATTCAGTTCATTCCAATTAATTGCAGCTGTCGGAAGTGCAGAAAGCAATCACATTTGTGAGAAGTTTTAAGAAGGAAAACAAGTTACAAACTTAATGAACGACCTTGGGAGAATTTCAGGCAGCAGCTCAGCAGTCCGTTTACCTGTTTACACCTTCCTGTGGGCGGTTCCGCCCAATTAAGTCACCTGTTCTGCGTCCTACTTAAGAACCAGTTATGTGCCCTACGGCCTCTTCCTCCATTTCCACGAGCGCTGCATTTGCTGCCCCACCCTCCTCCCCGGCTTCCACCTGTGAGCTCTGTTAGGGGTAGTTTAATACCCAAAGTTTTCTATGGAGATCTTGTTTTATTGTATCTGAACGGAGCCTTATGCCAAACTAAATGAAAGTATGGAAAGTGACTCAAAACAATAAACAAGACAAACAAAAAAGTTTGCAGTAATTATTCTGCTGTACACTTAAAAGCCTAAGTGAATCCAAAAAAACAACTTCTAAGACCTTATTCACAGCCACCCTTACGGTTAGATACGGCCTGCCTGTGGGCAAAAAATGTGCAAACCTGTATGGGGCACACAGGAAATATCAAAGTTGCAGACAGCTCAATAAACCCATAAATGCCCATTTTTTTTCAATGGGTATGCTGCGGGCGACAGGTTGTAGTGAATAAACAACACACATGGCTAAGTTAGGGTGAATTAGGTGAGTCTAAGGCGTGTTGGACTTACGGATCTTTATTTTTTCTACACCCCCTCCAAAATAATGAAGACTGCACGAGGGGCCCATTATTGCTGTTAATGTTATAACTCCTAGAGTGCTCCCTGGGTTTTAGAAATTAGGAAAATAGAAAATTCAATTAAATTTCAGCCCAATAATACAATAGTCACCTGAATTTCTCCCTTGTGAGATTAATAAAGTTTATCTGTCCGTCCGTCCGTCCGTCTCTAAGTGAAGAATTAGCTTATCTAACTCTGCAACTACATGCCTAAATAGTTTAGCGATGATCCATAGTTAGGGTCCCTATGGAAAAAACCCATATGGTTTAACCCCCCGTATGGTGCATGTGACTAAGGACGGCAGGTAGCTCAATGTGAAAAACTGTCAACAAACACAACACATTAAAATGAAAAATGTATAAATAAATAACAAATTAAGAACATAAAGTGTTTTATTTCCTCATTATGCAACAATGTTTTTTTAACTAAACATTTTACTTACTACATTTTACTTTACTACATTTTTCCAACTTGAAAAGTAAAATACATGAAATAATAAGTTATTCAAAGAAAAATAAACATCAATGTTTTTGACATATTGCTGTCATGATGTAAATATAAAACAAATTAAATAAATGTTTGAGTTCATAAAATCATCCCAGAGAGAGTCTTGGCTTCAACTCCCGCAGTGAACGCTGCGTCTGAATCTGACGCCCGTGTTTCCATCTCTCTGACAGTTTGAAGCCAAAGCCCCTCCCCCTTCTCTCTACCTGCTTTTCCTCTCTACCTGTTCACATCCTCTGCAGCAGCAAGTTGTTTTTTCCCACGCCCCTCCAGTGTGTTCGACACAGAAAGCCCAAAATACGGTCATCATAGCAGCAGGTTGACACAATAGTCAGGGCGCTTTAGTGCAGATTTAATAAATTTTATGCCTGCGCCGCGTACTGTCTGAACAACAGCCCCACCCCCCCGTGCACACAAATAGCCAGACAGACTTCTCCTCTTTAGCGATAATAGCAAAATTTATATCATCATTAAGTAACGGAAAATTGACTGACTTTGTGAGTAAAATATGGCAGCTATCGTTTATATCTTGTGGGACACACAAAAAAAGCAACTGTATCGTATCCAGTACCAATAGCAGAACCATTGAGATCAGATCTAAACGATAATGCGGTGTTGAAGAGTGTTGCCCCGGGGCTCGTTCAATACCGGGGCTCGGTACCCATCCCTACCCAACAGTCATCCTGGCCACCTACAGGAACTGGAACCTTAACTGGGCAACCTAGCCACTTCCTATTTTATTTAAAAAAAAAAAAAGCCCTGATGCCAGAGCCACGCCTGTCACCCATCACATCAAACAGAGAAAAAGGCTGCAGAGTCTCCAGGTCCAGAGGCCCACTTGACCTGTGTTTGCTGGATCAACGTTGAAACAGTTGCTGCTGCAGGCTTTGATGTGCGGCTTTGCGTGCACAGCCTCACTCTGCACCTTGAAGGGAAGATAACTGCAGCGAGATCATTTGTCAGTTCTGTCAAACAGCCTGAGGATTGGAGGGGAAATCAGTAATGCAGCACATTTAGACTGTCAACACTATCTTGTCATTGTGGTAAACAGTGAAACCAGTGGGGATCACTTTTACTTTTTTTGCTTGTTGTATTTTCCTATAACCTTGGGAGTTTTTGTTTTTGTTTTATTCTCACTGTACCTCATTGAAATTGAGGGGGGGGGGTTGTCTTTTTTGGTCAATGAGTTCTTCATTGTTTTATGTATCTGCAGTGCTCAGCCCTGTTATTGCTGTACGGACAGTTTCACAGCGCTGCTCTGTGACTCACCAAACCTGAAACCAGTCTGAGCAAAAACAAAACTTTTCCAACGAGAATATACTTCTGTGTAAATGTTCCCTTACTTATCTCTCTGCAGCCAAATAAATGTCTGAGTTGCTTTTTATAAACATTAGCACATAGTCATCCTTTTACTGCCTTCTGTTTTATTCCATGAACAGAATTCAATGCTTCATGTACTTTGAGACTGAGAAAACTGTATTTTAAAATTGGAATATGAAATCACTGAGTAAAAAAGCGACAAATGTTTGTTGATAAGCAAAAATTATTTTTTGAAATATGCTCTTTCCTTTCCACAGACCAGATTGATGAAAACCTAAAGCTGACTCTACAAGAGGATCTAACCTCCATGGCACCAGGACTCATCATACAGGTACATTCAGAGAAAAGTCACAGGGGTCACGAATCATAGATACAGCGGGGCAAAAAGGTATTTGCATGGAGCACCAGGTGGAAGGAGATTATTAGTGAACTTGTATTTCCCCGATTTATTATTAAATTGCTCCAACATTTGTTCTCTTCTCATCAAGCTGATTGTTTATCGAAAACTGGTTCATCCCAGTCTTGTTCAGGATGAACATCTTGTCCATGGTGTACTTTGACAGCTCTTTGGTCTTGACTGGACCATCAAGACCAGTTTCTGAAAATATTAAATTATTTTTGTTATAAAGATTGGTGAATGAAGAAAATGCACGATTTAAAAATATAAAGCATTTCAACCTTAGTTGAGTTGGTGGCATACATACTTTGTAGACTGATTGTTTTCAGGGCTCCAGACTGCGACCAGTTGGTCGCATTTTGCGACCAAAATTTGAGTGTGCGCGACTAAATTTTACATCCAGTCGCACATGTGCGACCAGTAAATTTGCCTCCCCCACCCTACGTATTTTTTTATACATTAAATGTGAAAGGGGCACGTCAATGATCAATGAAATAATCTGAGACGCGAGCGCACATGCACGCAGGCAGACACACACACTCGCGCACATACTCATGAAACGCGAGCACACATTCGCGTGATGCCTAGGGGGAGGGGCCTAGAGATATTCGCGCGCGCGTAAACATCTGTGGGAAGGAAACGGGGACAAATATCATCACAACCTGATATGTGCGTCTCAGCCATGGGTAAGCGAACTATTGATTCGTTCTTCCGACCTGCAGCTGGTGTACCAGTGCCAGAGTGTACAACAGGGGTCTCAAACTCGCGGCCCCCAAGATGATGTTTTGCGGCCCCCGCCTTAATATGAAAGTTCAATTTTGATGCCGCCCGCCAGTTTGTATGAAAGACACTTTTTCATTGTTGTGCGCGGAGCTGACCAATCAATCACAATGAGGTATATGACTCTTGGGGGCGGGACAATGACATGGCTTGAAAGCAGGACACCTGACAGCCCCCTCCCACCCCGGACCACATTAAGGAGTTCTTTGCTTTCCTTTAGAACGTATTTTTTCGCTCGTAATTTTCTAAATACATGCAGTCCGTGCTGAACTTTTCTCTGAGGAAGGTTTAGGGTTTAGGGTTTTGGTTAAGCGCGCAGCGGCGTGTCACCCCCGACCACAAACGGTTTATGCACGGCTGTTAGGGCAGCTCACCGCTCCCGCGGGAGTCTGGTCAGCTGAGGAGAATAAATGTTCCACACCTACATGCGTGACAGCTAACGGGGCTTAACTTTAAATATGTGCGAGTGACAAGATTTAGTCTTAGACACACTGAAGACACGTTGGGGAAAATGCAACTATGGACGTGTTTAAGATGATCCAGCGCCGCGCCTGGATCATTGGGGAGACGGGGGGTGGGGGGTGGGGTTGAAGGCGAATGAAGGACAACAGGAAGTTGGAGTTGTCCTTAATATTCAATTTAGTTTTAATATTCCTCTCCCCCTTAGTGTGATCTGTGTTATTATATATTTATTTTATGCTTATTTTAATGTTTTGTAATGTATGTTGCCTTTTTTTAACCAATTGGTATTTTAAATTATTTTGATCATCACTGAACTACAAAAACCATCAGGACACATGTCCCATAATGCAACTAAATTTCCAGCTGCGTTCGCTCAGGTTGGGGCCTTGCTCCCACCCCTTTCTCGTGATATTTTTGTTTTGATTGACAGGAGATGTTGGCGCAAAAACAAAAATATACGTCACACACCAGGTGATCTGTGCAGCATTGAGTCCACCTGGGTGATCTCAAACACGCTTTTGGTGTCACCAACATACATTTCCATCCGTTTTCTCTACTTATTTGTACTGTCATGACAGGGATGCTTTTGTCAGTTTACCTTGTTGTTGCATTTTCAAAAGTGCAGATTAAAATGTGACACTGAATTTGAAACGGCACATTGTAATTTTTGCATCTATTATTAAAGTATTTATTAATAGTAATACAGTGGAAATTAGTAGATTTGGTTAGCATGTTTATTTACGGTATGTGCCCCTAAATTTTCTGGTTGTGCCCCTAAAATTTTCAGTTGGGGGCCACTGTGCTCCTAGTGAAAAAAGTTAGTCTGGAGCCCTGCTTTTATTATGTAAGTTCAGTCATCTTTGAACATAAACGCATTAGTACATTTAATTTAATTCAAACCCTTCTCTTTTCAGACTGCATTGAAAATACCTTTTAAAAGAAAAAAAACTATGTTGAGGGAAAGTGGTTTTTAGTGATTCTGTCTGCAGTAAGGTGACTTTTCTTCAGTATTTCTGGTTTCTTTGATGCTGACCTGAAGACTATGACCTGGCATTAGATAGCACCTGTGTCCTGGTCAGTTTCAGTCTATACATTATGTCAGCAGAAACCTCCTGATGACAAACGTCTGTTTAAAAGTTACTCAGGTTTCATTTACTTTTTTCAATGTTTCTAGTGCTGCCGATCCTTCATAGTCACTCTCTTTTGTGACAGAAGCTACATCCATCTTTCTGTGCTAACAGCCCTACAGCCTTTATTATTTCCATTTTCTATTTAGGAACAACTGGTACTGATTGAAAAAAAAAAAAGAGTTGGTATCCATCAATTATACAAACAAAAGCGGCAACTGCAGGACACTCCATGAATTTAGGATAGTTTTGTTGTTTGAAGAAATGTAAACATTTGTTAGAAACACTTTAATGAACAATGTTCATTGTTTTCTTCCAGCATGAGACCTTTTATAGAACTGGAGGTAAAAATGTAAAGCAGAATTGACGGATGCGACATTTGTTTTTAATATTCTTAAACCACATATCAGGGTGTTTTGCATTAACTGTGTTTTGTACTCCTGTACACCTTTTTGAGCATTTTTACTACTTAACAATTTGCTCTTATCATTTAGCTTTAAAACTTTTTTGTGGCAGTACTTGATATCTATATTTTTAGTGCAACACCAGCTCCTTTTTTTGTGATATTTTTTTCCACTATATTACACAGTAATTCCAAAAGAACCTTGAAATTGTACAAGGATTTCTTATTCTGAGTGATACATTTTATCACTTTATTCACATTGTTCCAATGACTTATTCCAAGGGATTTCACAGTTGTGTTGCAAAGCAAATAGTTTGAAGTATCTGGAATGTTTAACAAGATCTTGGAAAGTGAGAGGATTCCTGAGAAAAGGAGGAAAGTGTTTTGGTGCCATTTTTAAGAAGACTTGGGATGAGCAGAGTTTTGAAAACTATAGAAGAATAAAGCTGATGAGTCACACAATGACGTTAGTGGAAAGAGTAGAGGGAGCTAGACTGACGTCAGAGGGGAACATTTTTGAAAGATAGATCATCGTTCAGCTCGTTATGGGTTGCTATGGTGATGGACAGACTGACACATGAGGTTCTAAAGGAATGGTTAGACAGAACCATGATGTTTGCAGATGACATTCTGATCTGTATTGAAAGAAGGGACCAGGTGAAGGAACATTTAGACAGGTGGAGGTTTGCTCTGGAAAGGAGAGGAATGAAAGTCATCTGCATCAAGACAGAGAATGTGTGTGTAAATGGGAGGAACTAAAGTGGAACAGTGAGGTAACAGGGAGTAAAGGGGAAAAAGGTGGAGGACTTTCAGCAATTAAAGGCAACTGAGTGTGGGTAAGAGGTGAAGAGGTGTGCTAGCAGGTTGGAACAGGTGGAGGAAAGTTTGGGGTTTGTTGTGTGATAAATGTGTCAGCAAGCGTGAAAGGAAAGATGTAAAAGGCTGTGGAGAGAGCAGCCATGTTGTTGGTTGAGAGCAGGGGTGTCGATCTCATTTTCACAGAGGGCCACATCAGCATAGTGGCTGTCCACAAAGGGCCAGATATAACTTATACATGTAACTAAATTTAATGAAAAATAAATGTAACAACTCCTTAATGTTAGATAACTTATTATTTATTTACTATAACTTTTTAAAGTGACGATTAAAGTTGCATAGAAAACATAAGTTTGCTTGTTCTAGCATAAATCCTTTTAAATTTGATTCTGTATAATGTATAGTTGTCCAGTCTGATATTTCAAGTCAGATTCCCCCTAGATATGAATAAATACACACCAATTTTTATTTTTTATTTTAAGAAATTAAAAACTTGTATGCTCTCGTGGGCCACATAAAATGACATGGCGGGCCACATTTGACACATGTGGTTTAGAGACTGAGAAAGAGACAGGAAGCAGAGCAGGCTAACAAATAGTACATTATTTGACTCTGAGTCTAAGTCTGATTAGCAGGACAGATTTTTGTGTTTTCTTTGATGTGTTTTTAGTAATATAACAGCTTGATCCCTCATGCTGTGTTTGTGTCTTTTTTCCAAAGTAAATATGTGTCTCTTTCAGGCGGTGCGTGTCACCAAACCCAACATCCCAGAGAGCATCCGCAGGAACTATGAGCTAATGTAAGTGCTTTCCATTATTATCCTCAGAATAATATTGTTCTGTGGCTCGCTACCCAGATATGTTTGTTTTTGCCTCCTACATGGAGACATTTTGCGCATCCAATCCCGGTACTTGGGAGAAAACTGCTGTTAGTTTAGTTAATTTACTGTGAATCAAACTGTATTATTCAAGGACCTCTTCAGTTGGTGTTACATGCATCTGTTTTCCCTTAACAAACTAAATCTTGTGCTGGGTTTACTATAGGCGGGGCATAACTCTAATTACTGCTTTATTTGGCAAAGCAGCAGTTCTGGTTCAGGAGAGGTGATGTCATAACAGCACCCCTAACTCTGAGGACCTAAGCGTAGAATCAAGTTCGCAGAGGAAGGCAGGTTTAGCTTCTCTCATTTGGGTATTGACACTTATGATGTTGTATGGACGAAAAATGCTCACAAGGGAAGAACATATATATATATATATTTGAATTCTTCGATGTATTAGTGAAGAAAAACTTAACATTTGGGACATACAAGCAGCCCAATTCTTTTTTTACCCCTGATTTTATCTTCTATGCAGATATTAAAACATAACAAAAACAACTTAGAAATGCAACGGATCCAATTCCCTTCTTTACTGAGAGTCGTGACTGCAGATTTAAAAACAAGCACAGACAAGGATCTGCCGATATCAGTCAAGAATTAAGAAATTAGGATTTTAAACACAAAAACAAACTCCATCTTAGAAAATTAAAACTAAACTTACCTGTCTATTTAACTAAGAATCCACCAAACTAGAGGGCTGCATTGGGGTTGGGTCCCGCCGGGTCCCGCCGGGTCCCGCCGGGTCCCGCGGGACCCAACCCAAATCTCGCGGGATTGGGCGGTTTGAATTGTGCTGCGGGCGGCAAAAAAAAAACCCCGCGGGATCAGTGTTGCCATGAATATCTCATGAATATATATATATTAGCGGACTACGTTAGGCTGTGCAGCTGTTGGATTCTTATGTACTGAAGCTCCGTGAAGGCACCAGGTAGAGACGCCTAATGGCCACTGTCATCTAACCTGTTGTTGGGGGTGTGCAACGCCCCGCCCTGCCTCTTATTGTGTTCTTTAAAGCCTGATACCGCGGTCGCGTGTAGGCGGAGCTTCCAGCTAAAGTTATGGTCTGATCGCTGCATGGAGCGATGTGTGCATCAATGCATGCTAGACACGAAGAATGTGGAGAGATCGGGTTTATTATTTTGAAGAGCTCTACTTGGTAATCATGTTTCCATGTTTGATTTCATAAAATCATCCGATAGAAAGTCTCTGCTTCGACTCCCGCAGTGAAAGCTGCGTCTGAATCTGACGCCCGTGTTTTCATCTCTCTGACAGAGTTTGGGGCCAAAGCCCCTCCCCCGCCTCTCTACCTGCTTTTCCTCTCTATCTGTTCACCTGTTCATATCCTCTGTAGTTGAGAGTTGTTTTTCCCCGCGCTCCCGGTGTGTCCTACACAGAGAGCGCAAAATACGGTCACCGTAGGTTGACACGATAGTCGGGGCGCTCTAGCGCAGCACACGGATGAAAGAGCTGTTACTCTATCTGGCAACACTGCGCGGATAAGGATGGAGCAGGTTGCCTGGCAGGGACATGATGTCAACGGATGAAATAGAAAAGAACCTCAAACGAGGTTCATCGTGAGTCACGCATGGTTCTCAGATCTGCGAATCAGCGAAACTGGGAAAGGCTGAAGCTAAAAAAAAAAGTATTTTTCCGTCAGGAAAAAATTAATTAATAGATTTTCATCTCTGTTGAACCATTACAATGTTTTTTTTTTCCTCCATAAATTCAAATGACTTTAAAGCACTGAACCATCTTTACCAGCTGGTTCAGTGCTTCAGGCCGTCTGTCTGCGCTCGGACACACACACACTTTTAACCAAACAGGATTTGTGAAAATATATTTAATAATGAAGTTGCACATTACACAAAAGAGGAATGCATGAAAAGATATGGCTGGAGGAGGGACATGAATCTCTTTAATAATATCAATACAAATACATGTTTTTTTCCTGCGGGACGGGAGACAATACAAAATCAATGCATCTCTATTACTGTGCTGGACTAAATTCTCTGAGTTTTGCGGGTGCGGGCGGGAGCGGGATGAAGAAAATAGTCCCGCGCAGGGCTCTACACCAAACCTCATCCTCTTTAAAGCTAATCCCAGATCAAAGACTGTTGTATTTATTAACTAATTTTGCCTAGTCAGTGTTATCGGTTTAGTGTCCAAATTCTTTTAATACTTTCAGACCATCAGGCTAATTTAGTCTGTTACTGTACGTTTTGACATTTCCAAAAACCTAAAAAAAAAGGGTCTTTTTGCGTGTTTGTCAGAGTACTATTTCTGTTGTGATTTCCCTCTAATGTCTCTGGGCAGACTAAAACCTTTGTCTGCCATTTGGATGAAAATCCACCCGAGCAGTCTTCTCTCACAGGCATGAAAGCTACTTTTATCTGTTACCCGGCTCTCATCTTACGTCTGCTGTCCAGATGGATGGAGCTAATGTTGTTTTTAATTTTATGGAAGTGAACCAGAGTTTTAGCGTGGGTCTGATGTGTGAACATTACAAGAGTGTGTGTATGAGCATATGGAAAGCACATTGTTAATGACTTTGCAAAACCAAGAACACATTTGTAAATGTTTATTTTGTTATTATGCAACACTTTTGTAATACTGTGATCAGGGGCAGATTCTATACACATTTGTGTCCTGAACCCCTCCTAAGTTTTGATCATCAAACTGATAGAATTCTCTCTGAGCTGTTCAGCTCTTCCCAAAACCCTAAAAACAAAAACGTTTTAACTAAAGGTTTTCATTTTTTACAGCTTTTCAGGCTTAATGACACTAATAAGTGTTGGTTCAAATCTATTGGAAGGTGTTAAAACTCTACAGTTCTGTCAACATCTGGCTTTTATTTAGATGGAAAAATGCCCATCGGAGTCCAGCTGCTGTTTAGTTTAGTAATAAACTCTGATTGCACCTCATCGGTGGTTTTGCTTGGAGGTCATTTACAAACTAGGCTGAGTTTACTGTTGGACCTTTTTCTGTCTCGATGAGATAGCAACCCTTTCTCGGAAAACCTTCCACAGCTCATACTTTCTGACCAGAAAAAAAGCAAGCAAGTTTATGAAATTGTGTAATCCCAGCATTCATTTTGGTCGTTTTCTTTTTTCTTTTAATAAATGACATTTATAATGAAAGCTTAGTGTCAGTTTGATTTTGGGAAGGATTTAAAAAGCTATTAAAGCTGTGTTATAGTTACTTTCAAATTGAAACCATTTGTTTGAGTCTCTAAACCAGGGGTCACCAACTCTGTGCCCGCCCGCGAGCACCCCTTGTGGCGCCCGCAGGGAATGCACCAAAAAAAAATCTTATTATTTTAATTGAAGCAAATATTCAACAAACAACCACGGCATGTCTGTCAATGACAACAATATCAATTCTGAGATAAAGGTAGACAAAGAAAACCCAAATTTGTAAAATATCAAATTGTGTGTTTTTTTTTTTTTTTGTTGTTTTTTTTTTGGGGGGGGGGTAGGAGGTTTTTAGTGGCGCCCTTCATACCACTTGCTGCCCATTAAATAGCCCTCGGTCTCAAAAAGGTTGGTGAACCCTGCTCTAAACTGTTGCATCACTTGTGGGACTGTAGCTTTTTCCACTGTGAAACGAATGTTCTTCTCATCCAAAATAAATGTTTTCTGAGCCTTGAAGTCGTTCATAGAAGTTACTTGAAAGTAAAACTGAGATCTGTTGGAATTACTCTACAGCTTTCATTTTACCACCCTTAAAGATATCTGGAACTGATTTTGACCTTTTTGGGGGTGTTCTCATATTAAACTTAAATCAATGTTTTTAGACTCGGTTTCAACATGAATACTTTTTTTTTTCCCCTAAAACTTTCCTGTGCATGAAGCCACAGAACTGCCCCGTGGCATTTTGCACCCCGTCTAACTGTGGTCATTGTGCTTTGATTAAAGACAATGCTTTCATTTATGAAAGCACCCAAGGTCAGCTTAAAAAAGAATCAGACAAAATCATACATTTTTCAAAAAGTTAAAATACATGTTCAAAAGCAAACACAACAAAATGGTCCTAGTTTCCTTGATAATGAAAGAAAAAAAACTATACATGTAATCGTAGACAAACAGGCTAAAAGGCAAATGCTAGAAGAGCATCCCTTAGCAGCTTGATGGTCCTGTGACTGCAACTGCTCCATGTTATTTATAGGTTTTATTTCCACAGCACCAAAGTCAAGCTCCAAGGACGTGTCTGAAGGAGTGAAATATCGAAACTAAAGAGGCAAATACTATGAATTATAACTAGAACGCAGAAAAACCTCCAAAGACATTTAAGGTGAACCCCATGGTCATGGCACATCAGTTTCAGATCACGTTTTAGGTTTTGTCAGAGCCAAAGTGGATGTAATGGGAGATGACTAAACCAGGACACCATGGTAGAAATTCAACCATAAACATTATTTTCTTCAAAAATCTTCTTAACAAAGCTTTAGGAGATAAAGATAAACCTTTTGACACCTGAATTTAAATAAAAAAATAACTTGTGTGTTTTACAAATACAATACTGGTGAAAAACAAGTAAAAGGCAGTCAGAAGCAAAGGTTACTTTTAAGTCTGTCCAAATAAAAATGTCTTTAGAAGTTTTAAAAAAAAAACAACAGATTCAGCCACACAAAGGTCAAAGGCTGGGCATTCCAGAGTAGGGGCTACAGCTTAAAATGATGGGTCTCCATGAGTTTTGACTTGTTTTCGGGACTTATCGGAGGTTTAGGTTTGAGGACCGTAGCGATCGATTGCAGGTGTAGGTAAGGAGTCAACAGATCAGAAATATAACTGGGAGCCTGTCCTTTCAGAGCATTAACAGTTAACACAAGATTTTAAAATCAATTCTAAATTTAAGCGGTTGCAAATGTAATGAGAATAAAAGTGGTGTAATGTCTGCCCTTCTGATGGTTCCTGTTAAAAGCTTTACTGCGGCATTCTGAACAAGCTGGAGACGGGAGACTGCAAATTTGTTAAGGCAGATAAAAAGAGCGTTCCAATAGTCCAAACGAGAGGAGATAAAAGTATGGTTGACCAACTCCAGGTCAGATTCAGGAAGAATGGAACTCAGTGTAGAGATGGATCTTCGACAAAAAAAAAAAAGGTTGTGGAGGGTTTTTTTCTGAAGGAAGCTCTTAAAAGCCACAGTGACGGAGAGACTTGACAGCAGCCTCCTGTAAAAATATTAGCAAATAAAACTGATCAAGCAACATTCATCTTTGCTGACATCCACTCTGACATCTGTTGATTAAGCACTCATCTCTGGGGCAGAAAGTGCTGCTGCTCTGCAGGGACTGTCTGACAGGAAATTGTAAAGTGGAATTGAGAAGCTCTACTCTGAATGTTTTTGTGTTTCTTCAGGGAGAGTGAGAAGACCAAGCTGCTGATCTCCCAGCAGACTCAAAAGGTTGTGGAGAAGGAGGCGGAGACGGAGAGGATCAAAGCCATTATTGGTAAAACAACGAAAATGAAACACAAGTTTCAGAACTCTGTTTAATTTAACTTTGATAATACATTGTTCTTTTTTTGTAGAGGCTGAGAAAATGGCACAGGTCGCAGAAATCAAGTTTGCACAGCAGATCATGGAGAAGGAAACGGAAAAGAAGATCTCCGAGATTGACGGTTTGTTCATTCTAAGTAAACATGGATTACTTTACAACAGATGTCTATAAAAGCTGAGTTTTTATTTTACTTCAAGCCACAAAGCAGATTTTTTTAGTAATAAGATTGTCATACAAAATAAAGGATTCATTTTTAAGTGGAAAATGGCTCAGACTTAAAGATAACATGAAGAAGTTATAGTAATGCAAGATTTTGCTTTTCTAAAACCTTGAGCTTTTTTTTTTTTAAACCTAAAACCTTTAGCTTGAACTCAGATTCAAGTAAGGGTTATCAATACTCTCTGAACATATTAGATGGCACTTTTTAAACAGGTCTTAACAAGAGGATAGAATACGATAAAGTGAAAAAGTGTTTTATTTGGCAGTCATTAATGCTGCAAGTTCTATTAAAAAAGATAAGCTTGGTCTGTAAAGTTGATCATACATTACATTCACCGGTTACCTTATTAGAAGCCTAATTAAATCCCTTTTGCCTTCAAAACTGCCTTCATCCTCTGTGGCATAGATTCAACAAGGTACCGGAAACATTCCTCAGAGAGTTTGGTCCATATTGACATGAAAGCATCACGCAGTTGCTGCAGCTTTGTCGGCTGAACATCCATGATGCAAATCTCCCGGCCCACCACATCCCAAAGGTGATCTAATGGGTTGAGATCTGGTGACTGTAGAGGATATTTGAATTCAAGGAACTTATTGTCGTGTTCAAGAAACCAGTCTAAGGCTACGTTCACACTGCAGAGCTTAATGCTCAATTCCGATTTATTGAAAAAAATCGGATTTCTTTTTTTGTGCAAGGCCGTTCACATTTCCAATTAAATGCGAATTTTTGTAATCTCCTGTGTGACCATGAAATGACCCAGAAGTGACCCGCATGCGCAGAAGAGCACTCAACAGTGAACAACGTCACTCGTTGTTTGCGGAAGTAGCTAACGTTAACAATGGATGTCATCAACAGTGTTGTCAACAGTGGAGCTCTTTTTGTATTAATATATTTATTTTCATAAAGGAGCCAGCACAATGGATCTCTTCTCATTTTGAGAAGGCAATAGAGACGCGGTCGTCGTACCCACTGTTGTGGAATGGGGATGTGTAGGTGCTGGGGCCGCGCGTGTGTGTGTGTGGGGGGGGGGGGGCATTCATGTTGTGTGTTATGGAGGAAGGAGAACGGTAACGGTTTCCCCAAGAATAAATGCCATTGACTCTTTATTAACCCGCTTTGGAAAAGCTAGGGTCCGAACGGGGAAGTGAACCCCGAAGGAGGATCCGCACTTCTGACCACGGTCGAAAAGAGGGAAAAAAAGTAATTGCTGGAAAGGTTCAACACCACGCTCGGCCATTTAGGTGGAATTATTTTTGTTTCAGCCTGCGGTGTGAAGATAGTCATTGACCTTACATTTATTCCATTTATTAATAATTGCTCCATCAGTAGATCTTTTCTCATCATGCTGCTTGCTTATTGTAGATTGGTTCATCCCATTCTAGTTCAGGTAAACAATCTTGTCCCTGGTGTCCTTTGACAGCTCATTGGTCTCTATCATGAAACAGATGACATTAATACAAATAACTAGTGGAGGATAGAAGAACTTCTTGAAGAAGGAACAGGTGTATGAGGGACAGAATTCTTGCTTGTTTTTAGAAACTAAATAACTATTTTCTGCATCATTTTACAAATAAAGTATTTAAAATAAGACAATGTTGTTATTTTTTTACTTTATGTTTCTCATAGTAGAAGTTTGTCTATGATGTGCACTACAGACTGCTCTAATCTTTTTAAGTAGGACAACTTGCTGAAATCGACTGTAAAATACTTTTTTGCCTAACTGTATATTGAACTAAAATAACTACAATCTCAGGAAACTTTCTGCTTGATTTAGAGAAGAAATGAGGAAATGCTGTTTGATGACTTTCCAATACTTTCTCAACAGATTTGGTTAGTATGTTGGTGTTTGAATCTGTTTTTGTACTTGGTCTCACATTTGAAACGTGTCCGATTTTAATCTTTCTGGATCAGCTCTAGCAATCTAAAACCTGCCTTCAACCAAACAAAGGGGCTGTGATGTAACGTGGGTTGTGGACACCTTGTGTGGTCTCAATAAAAAAATTCTTGAGCACATCCACACCTACCTTTTGATTTCGTAACAGCCGTTATGCCTGTACAAATAAAACACACAAAAACATGCACAGCTTCCTGTAGTTTGATTTAAATATTTTGCAATGAGTAGCCATGGCTGTTTTAACAGAACGCTTTTTTATTTATTTAAATTAGTTTTAGAAACTATTTATTTTAAAAATTGGAAACCATTTCATAACTTTTGTAAATGTGACCCTAAGGACCTGCAAAGAAAAACCAACAAGAGTCATATCTGCGGGCATAATCCTTCATATGCACACCGAATGTGCAGCAAATGCTTTGGATGTATCGGGGAGTTTTACCCCTCTCTCTAATATGCGATGCATTTAAGCCCCAACAAAAACCTTTGACTTTTGGCTTATAGAATTTTTTTTTTCCAAAGGCATCAGTTATCTTATATTATTAAAACAT
This sequence comes from Oryzias sinensis, assembly GCA_037389245.1. NCBI lineage: Eukaryota > Metazoa > Chordata > Actinopteri > Beloniformes > Adrianichthyidae > Oryzias > Oryzias sinensis. The sequence goes on along the minus strand of CM074495.1, from coordinate 24,265,430 downwards.
AAAAAAAAAGGTGCAAAATGCTTTTCATGCAACACAGATGAGAAGCTGTTGTAAAATTGCTGTAGTTGTGTCCTGTTCCACTTCAAACACTGATCCCTTTTAGTAATTCCTAAGCTGCACAACATTATCAATACTACGGGTAGGTTTCATTATACCTAATCAAATCCAAAATATATCATTTGCATTTACCTTTAACACTACCGGTAGTTTGTTTGTTTGTTTGTTTGTTTCTTTTTTTTTTCTTTGGGGGGGTATTGTTACATTTCCTGCATGGTCTCCAGACTTTAATTAGGCCACAGACCGGTGTAACGTTAGACTAGCTGCCAGCTTCTCTTAACTTTTGAGGGTAAAGTTGATCTTCATCCTCTGTAACATATATCTACAGCTGGTTTAAACTTTATTTCTTACATCAGATTTTGTGTAGGAACCATTAAAATGTGAAATAATTTTTTAGAGGATAAATACAAAAAAACTGTCACAAAAAACAGGTATTTTTTTATATATAATAATATACATGTATACAATATACATAATATACATTTTGTCTGATAAATGTTGATTTCTTTTATTTTGAAGTCGAAGGCTTCCGTTTCCTTACCGACTCTTTTCTACCAAAAGAAACCTTCATATACGTTTGTTTCTTGCTAACCTTGTAATCTCTGGGATTCAGTTTGGCAGTTGGCCCAGCTGCTTTGAGAAAGTATTGATGTATTTTGCATAAGTGACTGCATGCATTGACATGTGTGAAGGTTGGGGACCACTGCTTTATGTGACAGCCAGCTCGTCTAAATCCTGTGTTAAAACATGCAAACTGTCAAGCCAAGTACTGATGAGAAAGCTCTTCCAGTCTGTATTGAGTGACCACTCATCTACCAAGCTGTGACAAAAAATCACTTAAAATAACTTGGATGGATTTGGTGGAAGATGATCCATTTCCCTCAAACATGAGAGGCACTGCTGCATGTCCTCAAATAAAAAAAAGGGATTAATAAGACTTTCTCACATCTCAATGTAAACATCTGAGAATTCCTTAGGTGATTACTACTTAAGTTAAAAGGATTACAAAACATTTAACTGCAAAACTATTTTAAAGCAGTATAGCCATGCATAAAAAAACAGCATGTTCTGCTCTACTGAAGCTTGTAAAAATTGCAAGCAGGGTCTATACTGTAAACAAACCTGAAAACATGTCATTTCTTCATCATTTAACTATATAACTCTATAATAATTTCAGCCTTATTTTGTAAAAAGGGATTAATAGAAGTCAGGAGACTCCACCAAATGATCAATGTCAAAGCTCTGAGGTCCAGAGGAAACATGCAGCTTTTTTCTGAAGTACAGACTGTTCTCAATGAAAGTCTGAATGTTAAACGATAAAGATGTGTTTCAATTGATGAAGTGAAAAGGTAAATTCTGGATAAGAGAAGCAAATGGATGTTTGTCTGCAGTGATGTAAACAAAAAACATTTGCATTTGCATGCCTTCCCAATCTTTTTGGCCCCAACTCGTCTCTCCGTTTCATAGACCAAGCTTTCCTGGCGCGACAGAGGGCCAAGGCAGACGCAGAGTTCTACACAGCAGAGAGAGCCGCAGAAGCCAATAAGGTAAAGAGAGCAGCTCGCACATTTATGTGCAGGGAGTCCAGCCAACGCTAACCTCTGACCTGTGCTGCTCCTCTCACAGCTGAAGTTAACCCCGGAGTACCTGCAGCTGATGAAGTACAAGGCCATCGCAGCCAACAGCAAGATCTACTTTGGGAGTGAGATACCTCAGATGTTTGTGGACTCTGGTTCTGCAGGGAGCTCCATCAAGGCCACGGCTGCCTTGGACATCATCAGTGAGCAGATTCTGGACCTGGATTAATCAGGAAAGAAGTGGGGGCCAGAGGAGAACTTTTTTTGAAACCAGACATTCAAGCTAGCTGGTTTGGACAGTCGCCGACTGTCCACTTAAGTTCTGCTATCCAGAACCTGTTTGTCTCAAAAGGACGCACAACCTTCACAGGACCAAACCTCGGTTTTTAGTCTGCCTTTCAGGATTGTTATGAACTGAACTTAAGAAAAAAATTGCAGCACTTGTATTTGTGCAATAAATGCTGACACAGACTTCAGATGTATACTTTTGGAGGACCTGGCTCCTAAACATCCAGCTGAATCAACCATAGAACCAAAGATGACACATTTTAGGGCAGTTTTTGCTCTGGGTTAAGCTTTTTGTTGCATGAGAATGTCAAAACATGTCAATCTTTGCAGTAACTGGTAAACTTGATCAACCATTTTGGGTCCTAAGAAACCTTTTGTTCCAACACCATTAACCTTTTTCCACAAAAACCCTTCTAATTGACTCTGTGACCATAATGAGATGAAATGAAGTGAATTCCACTCGGGTGGCTTTCAAAAGCAGGAAATGCTGGTTAGATTGACCAAAGCTGTGTAGCTTTGTTTCATGTTAGTTTTCTGCTGTTTCTTGGATGTGAAGTGGTGTCCGTTCTGTGCATTGGTGAAAACACTCCGATTCATTTACAGTTTTTAGTGCCCCAGCTCATCTTGTCTTCACGCAGAAATCTACAGCAGACTGAGTGAAGATCTGAGCAGATAAGGCTGAGATACAACATTCACCTAATAATTCCAAAACAAAATATCATTTCTTAATGTTGTGAGCTTGTCAAACTTTAAAGTAATGAAAAAAAAACATTTCAAAGACACGAAAGAGAATATGTCAGAAGCTATGATGAAACCCAGGATTATTTTGACTGAATCAAAGGAAGCGTCGTTCAAACGTTACCGTTAAAGTTGGTCATGACGTCATTCATCTGGGTTGGGTTTGTGTGCCGGGGTCAAGATTATACCAAGTTCAGAAACTACAAGAAGGGTTTTTTCCACAGCTCCTAAAAAAGCAAATAAATCCCTAAAAGTTTATTCTAAGATATTCCTGTGTAATTTTATTCAGAAACAGGTCAACATTATTTTCAAGCTCCTTGTGGATTAAATGACATTTTCTTCTTTCGTTGAAGGAATTCTCCCGTGTGACTCGGCCAAACTCCGTTTTCAAACGAGCTTGTGTCAATCCTATCATAGTCAAATTGCTTTCTCCCTTTTTCTGGTTAGTTTGGGGAGTACTCCATAGAAAGCTGAGGATGAGTCAATCAGGAGTTTTTGGCATCGTGGGTCTGTTGAAAGATCCTGACATCTGATATGTTGTTTCAACAGAAGCTTTCTCTGAATGTCTGGTTCATGCAAAAGTGATGCACATTTCAAAGACCTACAGTTCACAGTGTCACAGTTTTGGGATCTGCTTCTTTTTAAATTTGGATACAGAAAGACTGACTTTATGGGTGAAATGTTATTGCACTGAATTCAACAATAAATATATTGTGGAGGAAAAGGCTCTTTAGATGAAGCGTTTATTTTATGTTCTGTGAGACTTCTGTGACTTGAGAGGCTCCTATTTTCAATCCCACTGAAAGTTTGAAGATTTCTTCTTTATAAGACTCTATAAGTCTTAAAAACCCACCAATGCATTGGCTGTGTTAATAAAAAGAGTTTGGCACTGGTCTTGGTGTTAAGGGGAAATAATTCCCTACACATGTCAGACCCAAATTACACAATAAACTACAAAGTAGTGTTTTTAATTATTTATTTAATTAATTATACATGTCCTCCATTATGAGAAAAATAAGCTTAAAACATCCAAAACAGGATTTTTATCGGATTGGGACTTTAAAAACAGTTGGCTTATTTTTAACTGGAGTTTTAGGTGTGTTCAAATCTGAAGTTTCTCAACACAAAGGTTTTTTTTTTTGGTTTTTCCACCCCAGCTGCCAGCTTTAAATAACACCTTTGGATTGGTCAGTTTCAACATGTTGAGCTTTATATTTTCTACAAAAAAATCTTTGACCTTTGGTTTCAAAACTTAGACCGTTTCATAAAATCCATCTCGCTGGCTGGTCTGTGGGAAGGAGCACACAGACCTGAGTCCGGATGATGGCTGCTGTCACCTAAAATCCTGCGTTTACGGAGGAGGATGGAATCCAGAGCCCCTCCCACCGCAGGCCCTTCAACTGCGCGCGGAGTGGCAGCCAGCGGTGTAAACGGCAGACCGCTCAGCCTGCGCGCACCAGTACCGCGTGATTTGCATGGAGATGTAGGTGAGCGAGCGCAGGTCACTGCTGCGATGGACGCAACTTTTGCGGAGACAGGGGCGGCTCCTGCGCCGCTCCTTCAGGGGCTGTGGGAGTACGTGAGAGCGGGTCAGGAGGAGATCCTGCTCTCCCCTTACCTGCCAGCATCCTGCGCCCTCCTGATGCACGTGCTGCTCTGCGCACCCTTCCTCGCTCTTGACGCGCTGGGGAGCGTGTGCCAGCGCGTGCGCTCTTGGAGGATAACTGCAGGCTCGGATCCCCCACCGACCCCCCGGCAGTGGTTGGACTGCTTTTGCAGGATTTTGTGCAGATACGTGACTGTTGTCCTGCCGGCGTCTGCGCTCTTCCAGCGGCTGCGGAGCCCCAGGTTACCGCAGCTGGCTCCGTCATGCTGGCAGCTCTTTGTGGAAGTGTTGGCATGCGTGCTGCTCTTTGACGCCTTTTTCTTTGTATGGCACTACTACATTCACAGGTGAGAGCAGCTTCATTCAGTCAGTACTTTTACATTTTGATGATTTGTTATATGTGCCTTTTTGTTTTCAATTTTTTTTTTTACTTAAAGTTGAACCAGTTCTTCTTCCCTGAGGGAAAACAGAAACTGCCATTATCATGACAGGATCTAAAGATTCTTTAAGTTAAAAATAAAAAGAAAAAAATGTTTAAAAACATAAAAGATTTGTAATCCATTACTTTTTGTTATTAAAAAATGGTTCCTTTTTTCTGGTGAATTTCTGCTTTTGTTTTTATTTTTATCTGAAATAATTTCTACATATCATTTTTTTTCAACTTTATTCACTTAGTCATTTTCATCTCCTCTAAAAAAAGCACAAAAAAGTATTTGGTTAATCCTTGTGCTATCCTAGGCACTTTAACATTTGGAGTTGGGTCATCTAGACCCACTAGACGGTGCTCTGAACCTTTTTTCTTCAATGACACTTCACTGGTGTCCATGGATTACATGAAATCTTTCCACCTTTATCCACCTTTGTCATGGTAGGGAGAACACGTCAATGTAAGGGGGGGGGGTCATCTAAGATAGCACAAGGGTTAACTGATTATTCACTTTGTTGCTGTCCTTTAAAATAAAATAAGCTTAGTAACAGATTTCATTTTTGAGGGTAAATTATGTCAAAACTGTTGCACAAATTTTAAACCATATTCTTAACTATATAGAAGTCAGTGTAATTGTTTTATCTGCTCATTTTCTTCAAAATTGTTTTAGTTTTTTCAAATAACATTAGCTGTGGCGCAGAGGTAAAGCGGCTTGGTTCCTCCCTTGCCGGCCCATGTGTCGAAGTGTCTTTGGGCAGGACACTGAACTCCACATTGCTCCTAGTTTTCTAGGGTGGTGTCAGTGTAAGGCAGTGGAGCTGTCATTAGTCTTTGAATCTGTGTTAGCATGGGTAAATGCGATTTTGAATTCAGCCCCGGGAGGCACTTTAGACCTTCTAAGAAGATAGAAGTATACCCCATTTACCAACATTACAATTGTACCTAAAGTTAAAATAAATCTGTGTTGTGGTGAGCTGTCACAGTTTCAGCTGTCATACCTGTGCGTATCTCCTCAGGATTCCCTGGTTGTACCGCAGCATCCACAAGGCGCATCATCAGCATCGCAACCCCTTTGCGCTCGCAGCGCAGGACGCCAGCTCAGCAGAGCTGCTGTCGCTGCTGCTGCTGTCGCTGAGCTGTGCCTGGCTGCTGGGCTGCCATCCTCTCAGCGAAGTCATCTTCCACCTGCTCAACAGCTGGCTGGCAGTGGAGGACCACTGTGGGTACAACTTGCCCTTGGCTTCACACAGACTGTTTCCCTTTCTTGGCGGTGCCCCCCATCACCAAACCCATCATAAAATTAAATGCTTTAACTATGCTCCCTACTTCACTCATTGGGATCATCTCTTTGGCACTTACCGTCCACCCATGCTGGAGCCCAGAGAAAGTCGGGAATGTCGCGCACAGTAAAGGAAAGATTCCTACTTTCTGGATAAGATGAAGTGCATTTGCTGCAGGTCGCATGTTTTTCCTGTACTCTGTCTGACTGCATCAAGACACTTTTAAGAGGTTCTCTCCATCTAACTGAATTATTGGAATAGGAAACTCAAAGGTAGAACCCAGGAGTCTTTTAGGAGGAGTGATTCCAAGTCTCGGCTGCTTGTTTTCCTAACGGCACCGAATTAAAGTGCAGCGATACGTGGAAAACCGCCCACATTTGATCAGCTGATAAACTCTTTATAAACTTTGTGTGTGTGTGGTTGCCAAAAGTTTGATGTCACATCACAAGTCAACAAGTGTGACAGCAGATCCAGCACAGTCCAAGTCCTGAACTTAAACAACCAGCTCCTGCCATCCTGGATTCAGGAGAGGGTTCAGAAGAGACATAAGCAAAGGATGGAAGCCAAAATGAAAACAGCCAGTTCAGTAAACACTACACTTGTCTGGGTTAACTGTGAAACACCAAACAATCCTTGTTCAGTGTTTATAACATTAGCTCTGTGAACCATCTAGGTACCAGAGAAGCAAAGATGGTGCTCCGGTAGGTTGGAGAGCAACATTTAAAATGACAAAATCTGAACAGAGATAGAACTAAAAAGAGGTTTTAAACATCAGAGTCAGCCCTCCGGAGACTCTGACTTGTTTTTTGTGCTATGGCTGATGAATCCAAAATGTAGAGAGTTGAGATCAAAACATAATAAAAAACAACCAACATTGCCCAATTACATGTGGAATCCGCTGTTTGCACACAAAGAGACATTTTTATCATTTGCATATGAACAGATGTACTTACTTTTTTGCTTTGCCTTGTTGCATTTGTAAAATGATGACGGTAGAAAAACTTCTCAGAACATCCCTTTGGTTTCAAAGTCGGGTGGGATGATTGATGATTTAAATTGGACAAAGAAGACCGTCAGATTATTTCTTCAACATTCAACATTACCTCCTTTTTTCCTCATGAAGCAACACATACAGGTTTTACATATCCAAACATTCTCTCTGACCAACAAATGTTGCCCTGCATACAGTTCAGTGTACTTTCTGTTGCATTTGCGGCACTTTTTTTGTGTATGTGTGTGTGTTTTTGACCTCCATGGGAAAATAAACAAAGGCAGGACACAGACCTAGAGTTTTATTGTCTGTGCCTCTCTGCTGTCGTCAGTAATTTGTCAGGCCTGGGCCTCCGGCCACCTCTGTTACATTGCGAACTGGCTCCACGGGTCATTGTACTGAGCGATCAGCACCACATGCTTGCAAAGATGAGGCTCTTCTGGTTTGGTTTTTTGATGCTGAAGTCTTGTTTACTACTGATGGTCAGCTGCAGCATCAGTGAGTGAAGATGGTGCCAGACACTTTGTAGCAGCATCTGAACTACAAGCTGCTCTCATTGCTTGTAAAAGCGTTAACTAAGAGCATGGAGTTGCTCAAGTTTCATCTCAGACTCCTGGTTTCCCGCAGATCGTGTGTCACAAACTGGCCTCCAGGGGCCAGATTCATAAAGGAGAGATTTAGTGTTGAGGAGAAAATTCACAGACCACAACAATACCTCCAAAAGGAGGAATTTATCTTTTGCAGACACAAAAGACGAGTCAACTGGTGTTTTAGCTTATAAGAGGGCATACTCACATTCAGGGCCAGATAATAACTGGGTTACTTTTTCCTTACTATTATTACATGACGGGAAAACCCAGATTTCTTCCTGTTGCGATGAAGGACCAGCTCACAAAAGGAACAGGAAACAAGGACAGAGGAGTTCATTCCTTCCTGGAAGGAATCCTTATTAAAAACATCTGTGCTGAAAAAGAGAAAGTCAGAGGACAAATAGGGCACTCGGCTTCCTGTGAACAGTTTCTCAGAGAGATTAATTTCCCTGCATAACCCTAGAAGCAGCAGATATCTGACAGGTAGGTGCCTGCCTGGAACAACTAATGGCTTATTCACGGTTGAGTACAATTACAAAAAGGAAGGCTGAAACGTTTTGCTGGCTTTTTTTAAAGCTTTTTTTTTATTTTTTATTTTGTTGCGTAATATGCACCATCCAGACACACAGATGCTTTCTATTATGGGCTATTTTGGTGAAACGTTTCACAACACCACATGAGAATTGCTCAACACTCCTCTTAAGGGGGAGTGTTGTAATCCTGATCATGAATGTAAAGCAGGAAACTGTGCTTCATGGGTTGCTAAGGGATTTGTAAAACTCCAGTACCTGACATGACACCGCCAAGCCTCTGTCTGTGAACGTGTGCTTTGGCGTGCACTCGCCCAACCTCTGACGTGGGGTCTGTAATAAGGCCTGATTGTTTCCGCTTTGGGTCACAATGTTTATCATTTCCATCTCTCCACCACCCAGCGCACATGTCTCTATTAAAACTTTGAAAAGCTTTAAATGATCTCCACATGAAGTCCACTTGTTATGTACTTTAGATTAGAAATTTAATGAACGCTCATAATTGTAACAGTAAATGCTTTCATTAAGATCCTTTTGGCATTTGAAAAAACAAAAGCTGAAGCCTTCCAGTCGTCATTACCATCCAAGCACACACAAAAAAGGTCATTTTTTCTTTTACATATTTGACAAACGCCAGATACATTTTTCCTGTGACTTTCTGTAAATAACCAATTAGTGAGCTTTACATAGCTGAGTTGGGGTGCTGTTTTAAGCACCATGGTCTTTGCACTCTTGTCAGTTACTATTTTTAGACCAACTCTGCTATTTCTTATAGGGGAGGTCACAGATCTGTTGGAGAACTGAAACATCTCAGTGCACTTGTCACTGCAGGACTCTTTCCAAATATTCTTCTTCTTTCAGAAGAATTATGAGAAGAAGAAAAAAGAATCTGTTTATAAACACACTGAAATACAATAGAAGTATGGTGTAACTGCGCAGTCGCCTGGCTGAGTCTCAGATTGGCAGTGCAAAACCCTAATAAGGTTAAATTTACATTATTTTAAAAAAAATCATTGCCAACAGTTTTGTGTTCTGTTGGCAGAAAATAGTTAAAAAAAACAGTTTTTACATTTTTTTCCATACCTTCTGCAACTCTTCACAACATCTGATGTAAACAGCAGCTTTACCATGAGAAAATCCTTCCAAGTTTATACTTTTTGTATTGTAACTTCATTCTTAAAATGCAAAATGCTAATAAATCAAACTTTGAACCCCTTTTTTTAATAAAAAAAAAGAAGCATTTTAGAAAAAAAGTGCTGAGCTCTGAAATTTATGTATTGGAGGCTAAAATCAATTCACTCAGATTTACATAAAAAAGGCAGATTTATGAAGTCGCCATAAACACGTTTCCCGTAAATTACGGAGCATTTGTACACAAGAGAAGTGAGTGCATGGAAAGTCATACCAAACATTTCTTTTACAGCCAAATAAATATTGCAACGTGAACTGTCAACTAAAAACTATCTATGTTTTGTTTGTGGCTTTTGTGTTTTGGGGTTTTTGGTCTTCAACTCTGGTTCTAGAATCTCTCACCCTATTTTTTTCAGCTGTAAAATAAATATTACCTTATGAAATTCCAAACAATAAAAATAAGAATTGATGGCAGAATAATGTGAATCGGTATGCTTACTGCTTGATTTTTTAATGCTTCCTCTTGACAAACAGGCATTTTGTATTAAAAAAAAACCCTGCACCTAATTCATCATTAGGTTGTTCTTTGCTCACTAGGGGGCATTCCTCTGCTTTTTCCCATGGTTTTCTGTTTGTGCGTAAAGTCTGACCCTTGAGCTGATAGCAATGGAATGAAGGATCAGAATGGAAGCAGTGCGTTATGTCACAACTCTGATGGCTTTTCCAACCAGCGGAAATCAAAACTGACAACAAATGACAATTTTACCGATGGCTTTCTAAAAAATGCAAAACAATGCATGCAATTTTTGAATATGCAAAAATCAGTGAAGCATTGGATCTGAAAAGTGTGCCTTCAGATGTAAATAGTTGAAATAATTCCCAACTCAACTCACATGACCAAACCTTCACACTTAAAAACGGACAATCAGATTTATTTCCTAATCATTTTTGCATTTTATTGATTTCAAAAACCATTGCTAATCTTTTTCCCAACAAAATAATCTTTATGCTGCAAACGCATTGTCATTGTTACAAAACTAGCTCTATGCTAACTTACACATGTACATATGTATATTTAGTCTTTTACCCTGTTGTAAAAAGTAATAAATTAGAACAATAAATAGTCTTTTATTTGACACAAGCAGCAGAGGTATCAAAAGGCTTATAACCGAGGAAAGTATTTCCTTAATGTATTTGTAAGGCGACTCTGCAGCCCTTTTTCAGCCCTATAGACAAAAATGTTCCAAAAAGCCAATGGTATTCCACAGCAGTGATGGATGACTTTGTTAAAGATACGGTGGGGGCACAAAGTGCAAGGTCAGCCAACTGAAACACTTGCCCAAGAATGTGGACAACTCCTGTCTCCTCTCCCCACACCCCCATCCAGCCACATCAAAACGTGTCCTGAATGACTTCAAGTCCTCCAAGCATGAATGGTGGCATACATGTTTCTCAACCCCCAACACCTCTCTATCTCTGTAACTCAGGGGAGTGGAGAAGAGGCATGTGAAGTGGGAAACAGGGTTGAGTCAGATAACCCGTGCTCCAGGGCCCATGCACAGCGCTCACGTATCAGGGGGTTGCAGGAGCCGGGCCTGGAGAGTTCATGGCTTTTTCAGGTTGCCTTAGGGAGGTCATTTCACTGCACTGAGGCACATGCAGTGCTGATTAGTGTTTGCATTGACCGGGCAGGCCAGAGATAAGAGAAGAGGAAGGGGAAAAGAGACAGGGGAGGATCCACAGTTCCCATCAGGCTGCACAAATGGACAATTCTGTTTTTCAGAAAATCTTGTCTTTCTTGTCCTGTTGGCACGACATCATCTTGAGATCTTTTTTTTTTAATCAGATATGCTGCTTAGCTCAACTTTTCCCCAAATTACAACTAATCCTCAACATTTTCACAGAAAGCTCTTTGCCTTTTAGAGTTAAATGCTTCCATCAGTTTTTCATTCTAAATTACACAACTTGAAGTGCATACAGTTTTGTCAATCGTGAATACTGCTACGCTCACACTGGGCGTTCAAGCGAACACTTCCAATGAAAAGTCTTTGTAAACGCAAGTATCTGTGCGTTTTGGGCTTCCACATTTAAAACTCTCACATTCACACGTCGCTACACTAGTTTTTGAGTCAGTTCTCAGGCTTTACATACATAAGGTGCTGTCATTGAATGCGCGCTGAAAGCTAAACAAGTTGAAGTTTGACCAATCAGGGACTGATGTTTGGTTGGGTTAACTCTGAAGCTAAATACACACTATGTGTGTGTGGCTTGCTCAAGAATGTGCTTTTAGCATACAGAATTCACACTGGACTGTTGCTACCCGATACAAGCGCATGTGTATTTACAGCTGGAGGAGGCTTGGTGCGAAATGTCGAAGCGGGGAAAATTTCGCAAATCTTGCTCCAGTCTTTTTTTTACAGCTCTATTCTGATATATGAAAGACTTGGAGTCATAGAGTTTCGGCCAGGCACAAACTGCAATTATTAATTTCTCTTTTGTGATTGATTTCCAAATGGCTGACACCTCCATGCATTGAAAAGGTCAAAGCTCAACTGGGTTACCTTTCAGCATGCGTTCAATTACCCCGCATTTTGTATGTAGAGCCCAAAGACACACTTAAAATCTTGCGTGGCGACATGTGAACGCAAGAGTTTTGGACACTGGAGCCTAAAACGCACATATGCATGTGTTTACATAGACTTTTTTATTGGAAGCGCTCGCTTGAACACTCGAGCCCGGTGGGAACGCAGCATCATGGATTCCAACTGTTTTCCCTTCTTTTGTCTGCTTAGTTCATTGGAGCTTATATATAGTTTTGTGTCTTTCCTATTGGGGGTAAGACTGACAGCGTTCAACTCTTTGAGTCCGTGGACTATCTGCAGCCACACTCAGCCACCACCATGCCTTCATACTTGTACTTGTAGGTGACCACCCCTGTTTCGTCTAGATACAGCAGGGAGATGGGGTCCAGTTTGGTGGGCACACAGCATGCTCGTGCTGCCCTCTGCGGACTGTTAATGCTGACCAGTGTCTGAACAATGGCATGCTTTGTAGGGGTGAGATGCTTTGTCAGTGGGTATGAACAAACACCTGTGCACTCAAAGGCATCATAACCGGGAGGTGCCAGAATCCAACTGTCCCAGCCAATGTCCTTGAACTCCACATACAGGGACTGTTTCTTGCAGTGGTTCCCTTTGGCGTTCCTGCGAATGCGAGATGCAGTGTCATAAATCAGGTTTGAGCGCATCTGTATCAGGTCTTCCTCATCTATAGCTTCCTCATCCTCGTCTCCTTCAAGAGCTCCCCATAGGTCATCGCTCTGCCCGACCACATTGGAAGTCTCATGGTTTATCATCTCATTCAGTTCACGTTTATCTTCTCGATGATCCCTGCTTTGGTCATCGGAGAAAACAATCAATAAAGGCTTGTGTTTTTCCTCGGGACTGTTTTCAATCTCCATGTCTCCTTCAGGCACACTCCCATCTTTGCTATTCTTCACACTTTTATCATTCTCACTGTTGGCTATGCTGGAAATGTGCACCTCCAACCGGTGTGTAGTGCCACTTTCAGACTTGCGCCAACGCTGAACGGCAGTAGTTAGGTCGAAGGCCTCCCAGCCATTATCTGTCCCATAAACCTGTCGGGAAGCTAGCTCCACCAGCTCCACCCGCTCTGTCCTTTCCTGCACCAGTCCGAACGCATCTCCTCGTGTGGCCTTCACATCAGTCATGTTCTCCGTCCAGTCCTGCGACTCCACCTCATAGATGGTGACCTTTCGGTCAACACCGGCATAGAGGTGACGGTCAGTCTGGACAAGAGTGTAGAGACGAAGTTCAGCCGCTGTTATGTGCTCATGATGGGGGACTGACACATTGAAAAGGAGTGGGTGGCGCCTCACTCCCCCGACACCCACAATGCCTGGGTTTGAATCTGATCAGAGACAAACAGAGTGTTAGACAAACTTTTTTTTTTTAATTCAATATATTGCAAACCCAAGATTGTGAATTCTACCATTCAGCATCCACCAACTATGTCAAAAGTCAAAAATTAACATCTGATAGAATTTTGTGGAGGAATTAATTCTATATTTCAGGACTCAAATAGTAAAAATAATGAATATGAAACAAGACAAAGAAGTTTTTCATCTGTCTGTGCTTATCTGGTTTGAGGTTTGAGTAGGTTTGAGGTGAGCTATACCTTCGTTCTTAAAGCTGCGGATGATGTTGGCGGTGGGCATGGCACTGTGGTCATTAGCAAAACGGTTATAAAGTTCCATCATATATTCAGGTGGTTCTTCTCGTGTACTCCCTGGAGGCAAAGCCGGGGGGCCCAAACCCGACAGGTTGAAAGTGCGCAAAAACTGTTCCTTCAGGTTCTTCAGCAGGTTTTGCATGTCAACGTTGTTTTCCTGCTCCAAAATGGACGGGTCCACCACTCCTCCATGCCCGTCCCCCAGACCCGGAGCAGGACGAATCCTCTGATGAGTCGGCGAAATAGGGCTGCTATGTCCACGGAGAGGCACCTGGAGCAGCAGGAGGCAAATCAGCAAGAACACAATCTTGGAGGTGCAAATGGTTCCCAGTTCAGAGCCCCAAATGCTCGCCATGGGAGAAACAATCCGCAGCAGTCTAGTTTATGCCCTCTGGGGTGGTGGATGGGTGAGCTCATGCAACAAGAAGAAGTACTGACTTTTTGTTTGCAAAAATCCAAAAGTTTTGTGAGCTGTAGGTCAGTTTTTGTGGAAGCGGCTGCATTTCTGTTGACCCAAGCGATGTAAGCTCCTCTCCAGGCGCGTGGTGTCCTGGTGCCCTCCTCCAGATCTCACAGCATTTATTTTCATGCACACTTTTTGAAGTTATTTGCAGCAGGGCAGCAATTCCGGTGGCAGGGTGGCCGAGGCTCGTCTTTGTCTGTTCGACTCATCTCTCTTGTGTCCTCTCCTCAGTCAGTCTCTCTGTGGTCTGCTCTTTCTTCCCAGCCTTGTCTTTCTGTCCCTTATCTATGATATGGTGGGCTCTGCATTGCTCAGTGCTTATGGTCTCCTTGGGGTGTGTATGTGTGTGTGTGCGTGCCTTCTTTTTAACTCTCTGTGATGCGCATGAGCATGTGCGTTATCTCACAACTTCCTTAATGAGGATTTTGTAAACACTGTCCTGCAGCCTCTTCCAAGTGGACGGGTTATTTTGTTTGGGTGGGTTACTTTTCATTTGTTTATTTGCTTTGGAAATGGGGAAGTTATGCCAGCGCTTTCTAGGCATAATTGAGCATCCCTTTTTGAAAAAAAAAAAAAACACACTTCTGGTTTGTTGATTTTCTAGAATGTCGTAGCACACATTTTTTAGGCAACTAGAATCAGAGCCATTGAGGTGTAAGGCCTTAAGTCTGTACAAAATTTAGAGCTGCGTACGAGATGTTAAGGAGAGTGCAAAGTCTGCAAAGTTATGGCTTGAAAGCTTCCCCAGCTAGTTATAATCACTGTGTTGGAAAAACAAAATTTTCTGACACAGCAGACCTCTTCGCAGAAATAAGGAGAGGCGAGGATGTGTAATGCAAGACATGAGGCACCTTCACAAGCTTTCATCGTAGAGCAGACAAAGCTTCCAGGAGACATTCCTCTCAATTTCAGAAACAGCAAGAAGTCAAAGGTGAAGCCTACAGAAAGCCTGCAAAACAAGAAGATTTTCACCACCTAACAATCTTTGACATGTAAAAAGAAAATAGTTTACCTTTTTTCACTTCTGATGTTTTATTTATCAAGCCATAATAAAAAACACACCAGACCTATGGCTTTTTTGAAAACTAGGAAATGTAAAATAAAGGAGATTGGATTTCTGCATTTTGAACTCAAGTAAAACGCACAAGCAGCATGGAAAAGAATAAAAATCCTCTTTGAATTCACTGATTTACTACCTTAATTTCTGCTTGGTTGACTAAAATTGAGATGTTTCTTCCTTACTGGGGCTTAACTTCACATGTTGTGGTGTGACAATAATTAATGATGACCAAGCTATTAAACCACTCTGACTCAGCACAGACACTGAACTCTGGTGGCATACAAAGAAGATTCTAGTCAACTCAGAGCGCCCAGGTCCTGAGGCTGAAAAACATTCCCACATCACTACCCCGTCACCACCATGCCTCATGTGTAGCCCAGAAACTGTTCTCATGAACTTGACTTGGTAAATTTGGATATAAGTTACACAATTTTCATTTTTATCTTTGACAACATGATTGAAGCATATCTGAAAAGTAATCAGTAGCAAGCGCAGTTAATTAAGCAGCTGCTAATGCCATTTGTCTGCAAGCTAGCAATTTGCCATATATTTTGAGTGAAACAGGTCATTTCTTCAACATATGTTGGGTTGCATCTTAATGAAAAGTGACAAACTTGACAATCAAACCTATATTTGATTGTCAAGTTTGAAGGATGTTTTTTTTTATTGACTGGTGACATCTGAATGGTCAGCCTCAGGTTGGTTTCTTCTGCCAAACTGCACATTTTGGTGCAAACTAGGGATGTAACGATTATTAAACAACGAATTGGTTTATATTACTGCGATTCAACCAGATTGATCTGTCTGAGGTAAATTGTTAATCAAATCAACCTAAACCATTTCAAAATCACACACATGGGATGGCAGCAAAAAATAATCAATCCATCATTACAGTACAATGTGTGGAAAAACTTTGAATTTTACAAAGACATGTGACAATACATGTTCTAATAATGTTCTATTTGTATTATTTTGATGTAGAAAAACAACAATGGTCTGAACTTTATAAAACTAAAATGTGAATGGATTTGACATCAATTCTTGTTTACTTGTTTAGTCGTATACATATGTAATTTACACTAAATTTTCTTGCAAGAAGTACAAGGAATGTAAAAAACTTCCCCAGCACTATTCAGTACAAGGTATTCAGCTCTGAGTCACACTGATTGAATTTTTGACCAAAGATGTCCTGAAACGATTTTAGGTCAGTGAATCTGATCAATTGAATTGGTTACTTTAAAAGGAGCGCAAGTCCACAATTTTTCAAAATAGAGATATTATATCTTCAATGGTCTTCAAGGGAAAAGCTATCTGATTATGTGCAAAAAAGTCCTAAGTCCGTTGTAATGCTTTGACTATGCTTGACATTTAAAATGCATTAAGTGCAAAATTCCTAGACGTGGGCCTCTCTTGCATGGGTTTTGCTTTATCGCTTAGATGGCAGCACTAGTTATCCAATGTAGCAGCGCCCCTGTTTAATTCAAGAAGGGCCCAAGTCCAGAGACTTTAGTTTGCTAGTCCTCTGAAATTATAAAAGTGAGGTGCTTCATATTATAGCATTTGTAAGCTATGAACTGGCGCTAAATCTAGGTAAAGTTTTAATCATTTGGTGTAGCCTCCCTTTAAGCTATATGCAATCAAAATGATGTCCTGGAAAAACAAACCTCTTGGACTTGGGCCCCTTTTGAACTAACCGATTCAGTTAAAATGAAACAATACCAACTAGCAGCAACCATAAATTATGATCAAATCAAAACAAACCTTATTTATAAAAAAAAAATGTGATTCTCATACATTGCGCAGCTTGAAGCGCTTGATATGAATTGAATCTTTAAAATGAATCTTTACTCTCACAAACATCAGCCATCATCCATCTCTCCTGCATGGGGTTTGTACTTAATGGGGCTTCTTTGAAGATTGGCAACTGTTTTGAAGGTTTTCCACCTTTGGCAATCCTTTTCAACCCCAAAAATATTAACCATTAAATTGTATAAAGATGACTTTGCAACCTGCAAGAGATCAGTACCTTTATCTCAAAGATCACCTTTATTATCTGTACTTCAGGTTGTGACTCCATAACTGCTTATAAAATCCTCATGTGTTGTTTTTTTCCAAAATATCTCTGCCTTCTAATTTTTTTTAAAGTAATTGATAATATTTTAACTCACATTGTCCACTAAACCTAGATTTACTTGTAAAACCTTTTTCCTTTTCCCAAACAGAAACACTCGAAGTTGAATCAGGATGTTTTTCTTTTCAGATGACTGTGTGACCAAAGTCTTTATGACGATTGGACAATCTGATGACGTTGAAAGTAACCGTCACCGGTTCCTCCACTGATGGGAATGTTTGTCACCTGATCCCTCATCACACCACACAGTTGTCCTTCATTCCAGAGCTTCTTCGTGTGACCCACAGATACACTCCTGTTGTCAGTGCGTCACAGTGATTGGAAGGAATGAGCTTTTCCTGCTTCTGCCACTCATCTGCCAGGCTGACAACTGACAGACGTGCTCTTATCATATATTTGTTGAACCGTTGCGGCAACAGACCATCACATCTTCCTGATGGGCCTAAGAAAACTTGATAGAGGCAATGTTCTTTTGAACACTCAGTCAGGCCCCTCTATCTGGTCTCCATTAGGGGCCTAAGGGCATAACAAACGTGGATTTGTGGAGACCACAGTTGCTATTTTTGGAGTGACACTACTATTAGACAGTTCTCCCTGAAAATCTTGCTTTTTTTTGTTTTCATCGGTTTTGTTCCTATAAAACTCACAGTGATTAAAATTGTCTTTGTAGTTTAAAATCTTTAATTCAATAAAAAAAAGAAAAAGTAGTTTTTTATTTATTTAGAATTTTTTTTTAAACCTGTGGACTTTAATAACAAAAACTGTTTTTCTATCATGCATTTGTTCATTTTGTCTCTGCAAAGATTTGCTTTGGTCTAGTTATTCTTAATTTTTTTGATAAAAAGGTCCACTGACAACAATTTCCGAAATGTCCCGATGTTTTTAAGTATTTTTCTTTTAGGAACACGAAGCATTAATACACAACATAGTGTCTGTTATTTTTTCCATCGCTCTGTTTGCATTATTTTTCCAAGATTATTGTTTGGAGTGGATGTCCAAAGACTTTGCTCTTTAGCAAAAAATAGTAGGCAACACCTGAAGTTTATTTTATTTAGTATACTTAAGTAAATGTATAGCAAGTCTACTATAAACCATGTTTGGGTAGTGTAGGAAGTATAGTGACTGAATACTTTCAGACAGAATTGGAACATTTGAAGTTTACAATATATGGATAGTATGTAAAAAGTAAAGTTCAAGTTTACTGCCTTACTTTTACTATAGACAGTGTACTTTTAGTATACTTAAATTGACTACTTTTTGCCTGGGGAAAATTCCAGAGTTTGTCCTTTCTCCATTTAATAAACAACTGCAAAAAAACTTAAAAGATGCTTCAGCTTGTTTGGCTTGAGTCAATGACAATTAACTTTTGCAATAAAACAAACAACCTTTACATTAGAGCTGTTTTATTAATTTATATGTGTGTGTAATTTGAAATAAAGACACAAACATTATCTTATAAATTATACCACTATACGAATACATAAGCTGAGCTAATAATATCCAGCCACACATTACCACGTTAATCATTTATTTTTTTCTTCCTTTGTCAAACAGCCACAGAAGGCAAACACACTGTTGCCTTCACAATAGTGTAATCCCTGAGTCATTTTATATAGCCTACAGCTGTGTGAACAAAACTGCCTCCTTTGTTTCTGGAGGCAGTTTCTGAAGGCAGCAGAGAACAGACTTCTGCAGAGCCAGAAAACATTCAGGTAACTAAAGAACATAAAAGTCAATGCCTGTCAGGCTCAAGGTGCCTCAGTTTATCCCTTGTGCTATCCTAGGCATTTTGACATTGGGAGTGGAGTCATCTAGACCCACTAGACAGTGCTCTGAACCTTTTTTCTTCAATGATTTGTGATCTTCACTGGTGTCCATGGATTACATGAAATCTTCCACCTTTATCTACCTTTGTCATGGTAGGGAGAAGACATCAATGTAAGAATGGGGTAATCTAGACCCCATAGGAAACCAAAAGGGTTACCTGAACAAAAAAAGTTTAGGTAGCCTTTAGACATGTTGGTGAATGTGTGATGATTTGGTTTCAGCTGCTGCACTCAAAATTATAATGACATATTGGAAAAGGCAGCACAAATTGGGCTGTGGTCTGATCTGGACCACAGTCTGGTATCTATGTTAGCAATAATTGCTCTGCCCAGCATATTGTTCTGGTCTCTCAGCCCAACTCAGAAGAAGCAATGAAGTCTTAAAGAAATTGTACAAAACATACTTCTTAAAACTAGAATGGTCCGAAAAGAAAATGTGATGTGTGATGATTTGTTTTTTGTCTTTACAAGCATGTGAAAGAATGTTAACCCGCATATCTGCAAAAAGGAACCAAACCACTTTGGGTCCAGAATTACCTTAATTTAGAATCTACGACTACATTCACAGTGCAGGGCTTAATGCTCATTTTCAATTTTTTGAAAAAAAAAAAACGATTTTTTTTTTTTTTTGCAAGGCTGTTCACACTTCCAATTAAATGCTAACTTTTGTGATCTCCTGTGTGAACGTGAAATGACCCAGAATTGACCCGCATGCTCAGAAGAGTACTCAATGGATGGCAACAACAGTATTGTCAACAGCGGAGCTCTTTTTGCATTATTACATTTATTTTCACAAAGGAGCTAGCAGAATTACAATCTTCTCATTTTAAGAAGGCATTGGAGCCAGAATCGCCGGTATCCGCTGTTGTGGAATGGGGATGTTTATGTGCTGCGGCCGCGCACGCGTGTGTGTGTTCGTAAGAGAGAGGAGAGAGCGTGTGCAGCGCAGGAGGGAGTGAGAGGGGGCAACGGAAGTGTGTTGGTGGCGCATTTATGTTGTGTGTTAAGGAGGAAGGAGAACGGTAATAAAAGAAGGCTCCCCCCAGCAGAACTGCTATTGACTCTTTATTAACCCACTCTGGAGGATCTGAGGGAAGGGAACCCCGAAGGAGGATCCACATTCGCTCCCCCGCGCTTCTGACCACGGTCGGAAAGAAAAAAAAGTCATCGCGGGAAACGTTCAACACCACGCTCGGCCATTTTGCTGGAAAGTTTTTCAAAAACCGCCCGGTTGGGATAAGAACCCTGGAGTTTGGCCTGAATAGAGCTGTCACCCCAAATATGTCTCAAATCGGTGACCTCGCTTCTTTACTGACTGGTCTCAGCAGCATCGTCCGCCATAGTTGATTTTTATGTTCTCGTTCCCGCCTAATTATGACATTTGTAGCGTATCAAAGACGTATGGGTCGGATTCATGTGGCCTGGCCGGTCAGACGGAGGTCGCATTTCACAAGGTCGGATACGTATCTGATTCAGGACCATGTACCCAAGTGGCCTAATTTGAAAAGATCGGATCTGTGTCATTCAGACTGTCATGAAAAGATCAGATACAGGTTGCGACCTGTATCTGATCTTTTCTGATGGGCAAAAAAAATCAGAATTGAGCCGTTTGAGCCTGCAGTGTGAACGTAGCCTTCATGACAGCAAAATAAAGTGAATTTATTTTGTCATAGCTGGAAATAAATTCATGCGTCAAGGGGTCAATATGAATAAAACAACTGCTTGGTGGTTTTTCTAGAGATCTTCACAAGTGTAATAATTTTTCATGATGCTTAATTATTTTAGCTTTCCTTCAGTAAAAAAAAGACATTTATCACATTTTTTAGGGGTATTCTTTATATCCAGTTTGCTGACCCTAATTTTGTTTATTGTTTTTCATTTTTATTCTTGTACATCATGACATTTTCTTGTCTCAATCTTGACCCAATTTGAATCTTTACTTCACAGATTCTTTTTCACATGCACAAAAAATAGATCCCAATAACTTATGTTCAAGATAAAACAGAAGCCAAAAAAATAAAATAAAAACTGACTGCGCCACTCTGGACAAGCTTGACCCTCATCCCATCTGGGCTTGGTTAGTTCTTGGATGAAAGACGTCCAGGTGCTGTAATTTACAACCACCATATAGGGGCACTTCCCAGCATTTCCATTTGCTGGTCCCAAGCCTGGGTACAGTAAATTCAGAGGATTAGGTCAGTAAGGCCATCAGTCTAAAACATTAAAACCACGAGCGCGAATTGTAGCTCAGTTCCCTGTGGCGACCCCTAAAGGGAGTACAAACAAATGGAGAGAAAACCCAACATCAGGAAGAGGACGCCGGATGAGCAGCTCCAGTCTGTTGAAATGATCTGAGTCGTTAAAGTAGATGGGGGAAAGATTGGCTTAAGTTGGAGCTTGATTCTGTGTGATAAGAAACTGTTGAATGTCTCTTTGCAGCTCGTTGTTGCGCCTCTGAGCCTCGTCCCGACTGCGTTCTGCATTTTTAAGGCAGATCTCCAGAGCAGCCACACGGCGGCGCTCTGCCTCCAAAGCAGCCTGGAGCTCCAACACGTTGGCCTTCAGCTCCGTGTTCTCCTTCTGCAAGCTGCAAAAGACGATTGACACAACCAGGCCAGTTAAAAACAGGTAACTTTACCTTAAAGATGTCTCTGCTTCTGCAGGAAAATTCCTAATTATGATAAAGTTTGTCTTCACCTCCTCAGCTGACCTCACCTCTCTGCAAGATGCAGCTGCTTCTCCTTCTGTTGTGGTCTGCTGTTGACCTGCACCACTGTGTTGCCCTCCTTTGAGACGTCTGCACTTTTCTGATCAGACAGCCCCTGCGTAGGTTGGGAGTCACTCTTAGGTGCCTGGGGGCCAGCATTAGAAGACACGGTGCCATCGCTGCTTCTCCGGGTCACAGACCTGTCATCCTCTTCCTTTTTGCTGAACTGGGAGCCTCCTAAAAATGGGCCTCGCAGGTCTAATATTTTAAAAATGTCTTCCGACAAAGTCCCGCTCCTCTCTTCCCCGCTCTCCTGAATCTTGCTCCATTTGTTGAGGGCATCTGCCTTGGCAGCCATCCCGGTGAGGGGGCAAACGAAGGTGGGAAGGGTCTGAGTGCGCTTGCGGGGACTTCCTTGACCCTCATCTGTGTTGGGGGAGAAAGGCTCCTGACCATCTGTCCGTGGGCAGATTTTCCCTGTGGGTGGATCTGCACTGTCATCATCTTCCTCTCCTTTGAGAGACTCCGACATAAAGCCATCACCCATCTAAGACAAACAAACGCAGCAAACGATCTATTTTGATTTAATTTGACATGAGTATGGGCAGAAATAAAATCCTTTTCTGTTAAAAGCATTAGCTTTGGCAGATTACAAACGAGTAAACCATAAACTGATACTAAACAGAAAAATTGAATAAAATGTTGCCTGTAACTGCTTCAACAATGGTTTCTGCATGGCCTCTACAAGTCAGCTGAACAAATACCAAGCAACATTTATGAACCAAAACCAGGATTTTCCTTGATCAGGTGAAGATTGGCTTTAGATATATGAGGATGTTAGCTTTCTCTTTGTCAAATATATATATGTATCTATTTGTAACTTTTGGATCCTCGTAATTTTCTAATGTGGCTGTTTGAATGAAACATTTAGGATTTAATGACATATAACTGTTAAATTAAAGGCAATTGCTTTGTTTTGTTTTTGTTTTTTAGTCCAACAAATTTATTTACGTCAAAAGACATTTTCATTTCAAATGAACAAATGACTTAGTTTTGCAAAAGCAAAAGTTAGCAAGTGGCGTGCCTCTTTATCTGACAACTTAGACTAACAATCCATTTGCTCCAAAATATTAAAACAATAAGATTACATTTGAAACAATAATAAGCGTCACACTTAAACAAAAAATGTGCTCCAAAGAATGCCTTTTCAAAGACTGCTCAATGTACTTTACCTCTGCAGACTCCCAGCCCACAAAACTACGAGGACTGTTATTCTGGTTTGCAGACTTAGCAGGGGGAGAGGAGGGAGGAGGGTCTTTGGAGGGAGGAAACAGACTCTCATGCTGTCTGATCATCACTGTCATCAGCTTCTGGATCTGAGGAGTGGCTGTGAAGAAAAACAAACACAAATATTTGAAGATTATTATCAAAATGATGATTCGCCATCCTCAGACTTATGAAAAGTCACTGGAGTTCATCTAATGGTGAATACAGATGTTTGTGTTTTGCACAGAAGACAAAAAAGTACATCATTGTGGTAGGTGACTGAGTTCTTACCCTTCATCACGCTGAAGGGATCTTCTATCTGAGGTTTGAGCAGGTTTATCCCCATCACAGTTGCTAAGTTTTCTACATTCATCTTGTTGACGCTGGAGTGGAGCTGCACTTCAAACAAAAACCTGTCGACAAAAGGTTTTATTAGCAAAACCTGGAAACTGATCTCAAAGCTGCACATTTAAAATGATGCATTGCAAAATCAAGCCCCTTAGAAAAAGGTAAAAAATTATTATTCCATTGACAGGTTTTATTGAAATAAGCCAAAAAAATCTGCCAATTGGATGAGAAAAATGGTCCAAAAATTCTTACTTTAAGAAAAAATTCAAGTCACTAAGACATGTTTTTAAACTGAGAATATTTTGCTATTGAAAAGCTTTCTTGATAAGATTATTTTTCTTGCAAGACAGAAAATAAGATATTTGTCTTTAAAACAAGAGTAATTTTACTTAAGATTCAGTTTTTACAGTGTGAGCAGAACCACACCGTCCTGCACAAACACTCATGGAGGAAGAAAAGGTGATGAATGGATGCACCCCGCAGTCCTCAAACCTACACAACAGTAATGGGTGATTATGATGGGTGATGATGTTTGAGTTAAAAAAGAAAATTGCATTAATTAAAACCTGTTAGATTTTGTTTCATACCCTGAGTTATTCTTAAAATCCTTGTACCGGTACATAATCACACGAACACCTGGATCACTTCTTTGGAAGGGTAAACAAGTGGTTTTTTTTTTAATTTTGGGGAAAAAAATGCTTATTAGTCAGATTGTTTTGCTTCTTTGCATTTTTGCAGCAAACATAAAGATATTTCACTTCAATAGTTTTGGTTTGATGTAATGATGAGATAAACAGAATCTGATGAGATAAACAGTAACAGATGTCAAAATGGGTCCAGGCATTTGATTCTGAACATCTGGAAATTTCCAAATTAAAGCACAATTTTCACCCCACATTGGATGTCTTTGTCATTTTTAACCAGCTTATTATTTCTTGTCAAATTTTCTATTTTTTGCTGCTTGTTTTTCAGTGCCATACGAGGACCACTGAGGTCTTTTGGTTCAGTAGGATTTTCCTCAAACATTTGTAGTTTCTACTCACTGACAAACGTATCCAAGAAGGTTGTAGTTGAGTCTGGGCAGTAGAGCGATTTGTTGCTCCAGCCTCGCCCACCCCTTTAAAAAACACAGAAATCACATCTTAAAGGACAAGTATACATCTGGAAAAGACAAAAACCCTTCCTCTTTACACTCACAACGTTTCACTCCATTGTGTTGAAATGTTTCTTTTTTATAAAAACCAACAAACCTCTTTGCTGTTTGAGTCCAGCATGTTGGTGCAGTCCAGAAAGTCCTGGTATTGAGTCCAGGGCACCACAGGTTCAGGAAGCTCCCTCAGGTAGAGTTTGAGCAGTGACGCCACCGTGTGGACATCTGTGTCACTGCAGACACATCACTCACTCGTCAAAGACTCAAAATGTCACCAAAATTCAATGGATGCTGCATCAAATTCACCTCATAATTCATTGATGATCTTTTATTTGATTGTTACTTTAAAGTGAATGAACTCAAAATGAATCTTAACAGATGTTCACATATGTGGAGGACTACAGTGTAAAACTGGATTCAAATGAGTCATAATTCCCATCTTAGTCTATAAAGTAGTATCTTTGAAAAAGTGGAATTTTCTGTCTTTAAAAGTGTCTTGAGAAATGATTTGTGTGACAAGAAAACTGGGTCAGATGTATTGCACTTATTTTACTCATTTTGTAGTTACCTTGTGTAGATCTGCTCAAGACCATGTTTTTAGTTTGATGTTGTTTTGTTAGGTGTAGTTTCTTGGTTGACTACAGCCTTGTGCTTTCTGGCTTTAAGGGGACGGATTCAGAGCAGGCTGCCTGCTGTGAATAAGCGTTGTCAGGAGATCTTGATGTTTTTATGCTGCCTGTCAGAACAGGATGTGGCTTCACCCTCAACTCTGTGTAGCAGAGCCATCAGCTTCTCTCTACATGCCTTTCACCTCTCTTTTTTCACTGAAGGAAATAAGCTAAAGCTGTTAATTGATTTTCTCCTTTTATGGAAACAGTCACCTGTAGTTTTAAATTCATATTTGAACCAGACTTTTCTGTTGATGTAAACATCAAAACATCATTGTGTCTGTATGTTAGTGACAAGACTACATTTGCGGTTTGCATCACATTAATTTCACACAATGAGCGTGAATGTGAAAGCTTTTACCTGGGGAAGGAGGGCCTCTCTCCTGCATCAAAGGCATCTCTGAACTGTTTTACAGCATTGTCCTGACCAGGGAGGCGGAAAATGCCCTCCTCGTCCAGCCCATGCTGTTTGATAAACTCCACACATTTCTGCACCAGGATCGGCACCGTGTTAGGCCCAAAGCGCTTTTCATACATCATAGTGTCTATGAGACTCTTTCCAAATACTGCATAGAGAAGAAAGACAAAAATTGTAGCAGTTCTTTTAGAAGTGAGGGGTTTTGCTGCTCAATTGCATCAGCAGATAACTATACCTTGAAAATCCTTTTTTTGGGTCTAAATTTAACAACTTGTGTGCAATTAGGTTATTTGCAATAACTCAAAGGCTGAATCAGTCTTTACATTAGGCCATAAATAGCTCAAGAATAATCAATGAAATGTACTTAAAACCTCTGTATTTTTTAATAAAAAAAATCTGACAGATTTGTAATTTCAATTTACATCCTATTCGTCTATTCATTTTGAAAACGTGTGCTTCAAGTGTTTAACGGAGTTTCGGTTGAGAGTTTATGTTCATGTTTAATATTAAATAAGGGATTCTAAACAAAGCTGATGAGGCAAAAGAGGAAGACAGTCGTCTATTTTAAAAAAACCAACTGCTCTAAAAAGAGGTAAAAATGCTTGGAAATTAAAAAAAAAGTAAACATATCTGTGGTCGGACCTATGGGCAAATGATAAGAGGTCGGAAGTCTTACTTAACCGAATCTTTGACATCAACATTGTTTTTAATTGGCTAACCTAACAAAGAAAGTGGACTTTAAAAAACATTTTTGTATTTTGCAGGAAATAAGTAGCTTTTAATCTGAAGCTTGCTCTGTTAAGTGACCCAGAGGTCTTCTCTTTCTGAGTTATATACCTGTTGATATCTGTTGTTTTATTGACACTTTTTAAATGTTTTTTTCATATATATTTTTATTGTTTTTGTTGCCTTTTTAATGCACAATGTTAAAGTGTATTGTACAACATTATGCTATGGCAAAGCTAAGATCTGTACAAAATTAACTAAAAAAAAATGCCAAAACTGAAAGACAGAATCTATTAATTCACCAATTACCCAAACATAAATCAACAGAGTCCTTTAAAGAGAAATGTTTTCAGGTTTCTCAGTGATTGGCTGCATGTGGTAATGTTTTAGGTCTCCTTGTGGACAAAAACATGGTTATGTTTCCTTTCTTTAGCACAAATACAAACTACCCAGAGGAAGATCCTTGATGTATACAGTAAAAGATGTGTTCTAATAAACCAACCTCCGCTTGCCGGTATTCCAATGACTTTACGCAGTGTACGGACCCAGTCATCCAGGTCACTCTGGGAGTTTGCCATGAACACAAACGGACATCGCTCTCTGTCTCCACCTGAACCTGAAAAAAATTTGACCAAAAAAATTAGAAATTTGAATGAAGGTCACATCAGTTTGAAACTTTTATAGCATACAAGCTGAAAATCACATGAGTATAGAAAATGTACCAATTAAATAACCCTTCATTGATGATAAACAAGGCTTTCCTGAACTAATTCTGTTATCTTTCAGTTTTGTTATTCCTTTCAACATCGCTTTTCACCTCGTGTAGTTGGGTTACCAGTTTGGATAATGGTGCTGCGGTCCAACCTGGAGCACAACTGGTGAACGTAAAACAGTGGAAGCAGCAGCGACGACAACAACAGAAGAAGTGGTTAAAAGCAGCATAAAGAGTACTCAACATCCATCAAGCTATTTTTAAACACCTATGATGCTGAGAAGCATCACTGACGGTACACAATTTTGAGATCTTACACACATTGGCCAGCCAGGGCAGTTATTGTTAATGCATAAGTCATTATTTGAGAACAAAAAAATGATGGCCATCTAGAAATGTGTTAATCAAAGAAAAGAACTGGAGCAGAAGCATTACTAAAACAAAACTCTGACTACAGGGAATGTTTGACCGTTCTTTCAGAAGCAGAGAAGAGAAAGCCAGGCTCACATTCTTTGATCAAGTTCATCCCATGGTCTTCTATTATGTTTAGGACTTAATACAGGTGAGGTCAGTCAAGTTCTTCCACACCACGCTCCCTTCTCCATGTTTTTATCAAACAGATCAGAGTTTGGGAAAATAAGTCTTGGCTTCACCCAACACCTTTTTCAGTTAATTTTGTTCAATGTTCTTGTTGACATTGTTCAGTGTCAATGTTTATGTTGATGTTTTAAGCCTGTGTGTTTAACATAACCGAAATAAATGTCTCTCTTTCTAAAAAAAACATAAAAAAACACTGTGCACTGATGTGCTGTCATGTTCAAACATTAGGTGACCACTTCCAAACCGTTTCCACTAAGTTTGGCATAGCATTGTCACAGAACTATTGGTATACTAAAACATTTGGAGTTCCTTTCACTGGAAATTTTAAAAAGCTCAGATTCTCAACAAAAAAAACTTCTCTTTATTATTCCCCCTCTCCACCTAATTTCACAGTTGGAAAAATATAGCCAAAAAAAAATAAAACATCTGCCAAACTTTGACACATCCAGGAGATTTCCGGACCGGGAATCATGAACCTTAATCTAATCAAATAAGATTGTTTTTGACTGTGGCAGGGTGCTGAGTGCCTGGTGAAAACCCACACATGTACAAGGAGAACATGAAAACACAAATGAAAGACTCAGCTGGGGTTTGAACCAGAGTCTCCTCCCTGACAGCCAAGAGTGCTAACCACTACATCACCTTGAGCAAAGGAACAAAAAAATGGATAACAATTCAAACAAAACTTTTGTACTGGATCAGTCCCAGGTTAACAACACTGCCACTGATGTTGTGAATCTACAGGTTACTGGTATAAACTGAACTACGGCTGGTCAAAGAATGAGAGAAGAAAAGTGTTTTCTTAGGCAGAGAGAGAAAATGAAAGATGAAGACTGGTGGTAGAAACTTTGAATTTGGGGACTATAACATAGAAAATTACAGAATTGGCCGACATGAGCCGTCAAAAAAGAAGAAAGGTGGATGGATGTCCAGTGTGTTCAAGACACCAGATGGAAAGAGAGCAAGGCTTATAAACTGGTGGCATGTTTAAGCTCTTTGATCATGATGTGGATAGAAAGAGGAACAGGGGAGGAGCGATCCTCAAGGAGGAGTTTGCTGAGAAAGTTCTAGAGGTGAACAAAGGGTCAGACAGGGTGATATTGAAAGTTGTCCGTCTTTATGCCCCCCAGGTAGGA
The DNA here is from genome assembly GCA_037389245.1 of Oryzias sinensis. Taxonomy (NCBI): domain Eukaryota; kingdom Metazoa; phylum Chordata; class Actinopteri; order Beloniformes; family Adrianichthyidae; genus Oryzias; species Oryzias sinensis. The sequence goes on along the minus strand of CM074495.1, from coordinate 24,236,753 downwards.
TGTGAGCTGGAGGAGAAGGAGACATTCTGGAGGGAGATGGATGAAGAGTTTTGGGGCAGATTTTACTTGATATTTTTCCAGGAGAGTGTAGCCGCAAAGGATGGTGACGGAAGGATGACTTTGGTGGTGAGGAAGATGAAGAGGACCAGAGGAGAGCAGAGGACCAAGGGGTAGAAGTTGAAAAAGAAAAGAATGTTGTTGAAACAAGCTTTGGGAGATCAGGAGGTTATTCCAGATGACTGTGCTGCTACAGCGAAAGTGATCATGGAGACTTGGAGGAAGGTACTTGGTGTGTCATCAGGAATGAGCAAAGCTAATAAAGAGACTTCATGGTGGAATGATAACGTTCTGGAGTGGGTTTGCAAAGAAATAGTGTGACAATGACAGGACAAAAGTAGGCAGACAAAAAGTAAAGAGAGATTCTGCTCAAGGTAAGGGTGGAGGTGACAAAACCAAACAAAGTGCAAACGATAACTTTGGTTTATTACAGGTCGGACTAAAAGGAGGGAGAGGTGGATCCATACAGATGAGGCAGATAAGCAGAGATGCAAGGATTTGCAGCAGGTTAGAGTGATCAAGGACAGAGATTAAAAAAATGTCAACAGGTTCCATAAGTGTAATGTAATAATGACAGGATCATTTTGAAGAGCGGATTAATGAGGACGATGTTTGAGAGCACAGAGTAGAAGAATTGGTTGTTGTGGAGCAGGAAGTGGTACAGATCGGTAAGAATAAAGAGAGGAAGATGAAGAGTAGAAATGCAGTTGGTCCTGCTAATGTCCCTGTGGAGAAATGGGAGAGTTTAGGAGAGGTGACAGCAGAGTTTCTGTGGAAAAAATTGTGGAGAATGCAGAGCTATAGAAACTAAAGAATATAAAGCGGATGAGTCACACAATGAAGTTATGGAAAGAGAAGGGGAAGTTAGACTGCAGTCAGAAGTGAACATTTGTGAGCAACAGTATGGTTTCATACTAAGGAAGAGGACCACAGGTCCAATTTTTGTGTTGATAGTGTGTCTAGAGAACAACAAAGAAGGTCAGAAGGAGCTACATTGTATTTTTGCAGATTTAGAGAAACCAGGATACAGGGAAAAAAGCTGTGTGGAGGAATGAAGGTCAGCTGCAGCGAGGCCGAGTATGACCGAACCAGAATTCTTCCCCCATCCCCCTGACTCCTTGCTATTGATTCAATTGTAGAGGCATTTGGAGCTTCAGCTGTGTCCGAACTTGTTTTTTTGAGGGGCGCTAACGTAGGTGACCGCCGGCTATTGATGATGTTATCAAGAGGTAGCAAGGTCCAAATCTGAAGATACTAGCTATGTCTGATTTCCCACCCTAATTCCTAACTACTAAAAAACTACATAGTGCGGGACAATGTTGTGCCTTGGATTTTAAAAGCAATTTGGATGCAATGGTCCCTACTTTAAAAAAAAAATCAAATTGATCAATTGAGGATTTAATGACAACTATTTATGAATACACTGTGCTCTGATGATGAAAAAATTGATGATTAAAAAATACATTTAAAAACGTTTTTGGTTTTTTTCGCAAAAATTGTTCAAATGCAGTGCATTGTGATCCATATTTGCCAATCTAGTAAGCATCAATGTACACTGGTTTTTGGAATTGTGGGTTCTGACAGCACTAAAAAATAGCAAACACACTATATAGTGCACAATGTAGTGAGTAGTGAAGGAATTAGGACATAGCATATAATTACATAACTCTCCGGTTGGACGGCTCAAAGTAGGGGTAAGGAGAAACCGTAGGGTTAGGGGAAGAGTTAAGATTCCACCTGTGTGTGTGCAAATGAGAGGACCTGAAGTGGAACAATGATGTTACACAGAGCAGAGGCAAAGAAGGTGAAGAAATTTAAGTAATTAAAGGTAACAGAGTGTGGGAAAGATGTTAAGAGGCGTGTGAAAGCAGGTTGTAGTGGGTGGAGGACCATTTCATATGAGATGTGTGACTAAAGAGCATCAGCAAGAAAGAAAAGGTGTGGAAGACTGTGGTGAGAGCATCCGTTTTGATGGTTTTAGAGACTATGACAAAGAGACAGGAGGCAGAGCTGGAGGCAGACGAGATGACGATGTTGAGTTTCTCTTTGAGAGTGACATGGATGGTTGGGATCAAGAAGGTTGGGACAGAGAGGGAGGGTCTAAGGGCAGGGATGCCTAGTTTAGCTTAGTCTGTTTAGTTTAGTTTAGTTTAGTTTAGTTTAGTTTAGTTTAGTTTAGTTTAGTTTAGTTTTTGTTTAGTTTAGTTTAGTTTAGTTTAGCAATTACCCATTGAATTGTATGACTTAATGTTCATTATGCAATTACCGGTTAGAAGCGCATTGAGACGACTATTGTTGTAATGTTGGGCTATACAAATAAAATTGAATTGAAAGGAATTGAATTGATTTGAATTGAATTGAATTGAATTGAATTGAATTGAATTAAATTGATCCAGAATGAATCCATCAGAGCTTAGGGACAGTGAATCTGTTGGTAAAAGGATCTGAAGATGGAGCTACCAGGAAAGAGGCCTGGAGAAAGTATATGTGTTTAACCCTCATATTATCCTCAAATATTACTCACACATTTCACCCTTGGGGTCAATTTGACCCCAGGGATATATGCCTTCAGAAAATGATTTACATAAAACTGTTAACCAAGTTTTTGATGTCAGGCACATTGTTTATTGGTTGAATACATAAATGACCCCGTGATAATGAAACAGATCAGTGGGTTGACCTGTTCTCTAGCGCCACCATCAGGCCAAACTTTTACATTAGAATGAATGTATCTTGAAAAGATTTCATACAAATCTTCTCAAATTTACTGACTTTAATGACCACAAGAGTTTGAACCCTATTGGTTTTGGTGATTATGTGACATTTGCTGTAGTGCCACCATCAGGTTAAACTTTCAGTTTTAGAGTTAGTGTATCTTAAAAAAATTTGATCCAAATCTTTTCTAATTTTGGTGCACATTCATAACTCTCACAGAATAAAGCATATTGGCTAATTTTAGTGACCCCCTTTCCCTTTATGAAAATATCTATTTACTTATTTTTAACTCCTATTTAGTGACAAATTTGTGGTTAATCACTATAAAGTCTCACTTACCCCTCCTCTTTTGTTATCCGGGCTTGGGAGAGTGGCAGAGTTAGAGTCCCCCCCCCCCCCTTTTTTTTTTCTTTTTTTTAATGTTTTTTTGTGAATTGGAAAATCATAATGAGAATATAAGTCAGATAGTCAGAACATGGAACAGTTCTTTATGCCCAGAGTCGAGCTTTTAGTCTGCACTACTGTACACAGGACGTGCAGAGAGTCTGTGCAGGCTCCTTGTAGACATATTTCTTGCTAAGAGTGAGGTGTCCCACCAGCCGGTCATGTTGAAGACAAAGTCATTATTCGAGCTCCTCATTTGAGAGATGAGATGAGATAAAAGGTTATTTATCCCACGATGGGGAAATACTGTTGTCTGCGGCAGCAGCAAAGTGACGTTCAGCAAAGTAAAGTGACCTTCAAGTGTTACAGTTTAACATTTTAATATATACATTTAACATAAATTATATCACCATCAGTTGAAAATGTTTTGTTTGAGATGATAATTTTAGAGGGGAGGCATGTGTAGTTGGAAAGACATGGATGTGATCAACCCACAAGCCTACATTGGCTTCCTCATTTTGGTAGGATTTCACACCACACCACGAGAAATATCAAAGTTCTCGTAGGAATAGTTGTTTTCCCCACCCCCCTGTTATGTATCAACTCAAAAGTATTAACTCTGCACCTGCAGGTGTGGGGATGTTAGGTCACACACGGACAGACGGGTTTTACACAGCTAAAACAGCCCGGGGTCAAATTTTCCCCCGAGGAACACCAATGTATGCAATATGTGTTTAGCACATTAAAAAAAATATCTTCATGATAATTTTTTGCGTAACCCTTGTGCTATCCTAGGCACTTTAAGATTGAGAGTTGGGTCATCTAGACCCACTAGACAGTGCACTGAACCTTTGGGCTTTGGTGGTGTGACAATAGGCGAGACCCATGGTGTCGGTCCAGTAATATCCTCGATGTTGTCATCTGCCTCACGTTTGTGGAGCTCTTCGTCCAATTTCTTTCGGATATGAAAGGGTACACGTCGATGTGGTTGTATTGTGGGTCTGATATCTGGATTTATGTGAAGCTTCCCCTGAAAGTTTTTTCAGTTTCCGATGCCTTTGAACAGTTCTGGGTGACTAGCCCTCAAGTGCATCTGCAATTGAGCCACCTGGTCCTGAAGTTGAAACTGCAGTGACCACACTGATTAGTCCAAGCACTCTGGATGTATTGTAACTGAAAATATTACATCCTTCACCTTTCATCACAAATAATCTTTTTGCTTCGCTTTGCTACGCAGCACTTAAAACACCACTGACAGGTAAGGAAACAGTGGAACGGAAAGGATACATTTTTGTTTCAGTGGTGCAAAGTTGTGGGCGTGGTTTCAGTTGCTCAAAACTTGTTTGACTGAGGCAGTTTGCTGAGGCTCCTGAATCTATCAGAACGAATATGAATCCATTCAGTTTCATCTGAGTTTGTGGCAAGTCTGAAAGTTCATCAGCATGAACTGCAAAAACATATGCAATCATCACTGCTGGAAGAATTATCCGGGTCTTTACCTGCTGCAGCCGCTTGTGTGAAGTGAACCTTCCTGGGGTTTTGATCATTTCTGCCTCGTGGCTCGTTTGGGGTGGCATATGTCTGCTCAGAGCGGCACTGTCTTACAAAATGGTTGAATTTGCCACAGGCTCTGCATTGTTTGTATTTGGCTGGACACTCTCCTGTGTGAGGATATTTACCTTCACAATTCCTGCAGGGGTTATTGGACTGTTGTTTTGCTGACCACTTGCTTTTGTTAGAATGTGTGGCTAATGTTTTGGAAGACACCTTGTTGACCACTGCTTCTGCTGACAGTTCGAGTCCTCTTCCGTGATCAAGGAGATAATTTTAACCCTTGTGCTATCCTAGGCACTTTATCAATTGGGAGTTGGGTCATCTATACCCACTAAACAGCACACTGAACCTTTTGTCTTCAATGATTTGTGAACCTCACTGGTGTCCATGGATTACATGAAATCTTTCCACCTTTATCCACCTTTGTCATGGAAGGAATAACACGTCAATGTAAGGGTGGGGTCATCTAAGATAGCACAAGGGTTAATCAGTTGTCCCCATCAAATTAAGAAAAGTCATGAGGTAAAAAGAAAAAGGTTAACTATTATTTTTTAATGACAAACATTGAATTGGGGTCAAATCGACCCCAAAGATAATAGGAGGTTTAAATTCAAGGAGGATGTGAGGTTGGCTGGTGTGTGTGAGGAGAATGCAGAGGGCAGGATTAGATAGAGGTGTGTGATTTGCTAAAGTGACCCATAAAGGGAGCAGCCAAGACAAATATGATTTGCATTCATGTGTGTGTCTGTGGATTTACACAAAATATACAGCCTTCTATAAACATTTACACTGACAACAATAAGCCTCAAGCAATCGTTAAGCTATTTTGATGTTTGAGTATTCTGTTCCACACAAACTGTTTTCCTAACTTCTCCTCCTAAATCTTCATCATTCAAAACTTTAATAGCCAAAAAATATAAAATAATTCACTAAGATAAAATATAGCTCCAAATACAAAGCATGTTTACAACTCTCGATGCACCTGATTTTTACAAGGAATACCAAACAAAACCCCACCTTGATCTATATCTAACACAAGAGGCCCTTAGCTTTTGTTCACCTGCTCAGCTGCTGGAAGGACAAAAAAAAATAGACTGTTTCACCACATCAAGTTTAGAGTTGATCAAATACTTACGTGGAATGATCTCAAAAAGATGTTTCCCCGGGTCATCGGAGCTCGGGGGAAGTTCATTAACTTTACTGAATCGCAGCTGGATGACTCCCTGCAGAATGAAAACACAATTATTAGTTTAAAAATGTAACCAGGCATCCCTCAAGAGATGACATTAGACGATCATTACCTACGTTCTTTTACCAAACACCAGTTATTATTCATTTACCTAAAAGACTCTCTAAATCACATGTAAAGGAACAAAAATCAATAAAACTAGATTCTGTAAATAAAATGTAAAGCTTGGTCTCTCAGTAAAGAAAATAACCTTTTTACTAGAAGTAGAATTCTTTATTTTTTCACAATATTAATATAAGTATTTGTGTTAAATGTTCATTATAGTGAGCATCTCCAGCTGTCTTCTCAAGACATCTCCATTCCTTTTATTAACCCATTGAATCCCTTTTGGGGTTATGGGGTTGCCAGAGCCTGTTCTGGTGACTTTTGGGTGAAGGTGGGGTACACCCTGGACAGGGTTCCATCCTGTCACTCTCACCTAGGAACACTTTGTTTAAAGGAACCAATAAACCTATGTAGCATGTTTTTGGACTGTGGGAGGAAGCCAGAGTGCCCAGAGAAACCCCACACATTCACAAAGAGAACTTGCAAACTCTACTCAGAATAATCCCAGCTGGGATTTGAACCAGTGCCCTCTGCCTTTGAGTCAGAGCGCTGACCACTGCACCAACAAGACATCTATTTGGATAAGTATTTTGAGATGGGGGTTCTAAGACATTCAGTGGCTCTAAAAGTCTGTTTTTTATGAAAGTTAATTTGAAGGCCATACTTTACAATAAAAAAAAAGATTTTTTAGTTTTTCATTGTTAAGAAAATCAGCGTTTTCCACTTTAGTTTCAGCAGCAGCTGTAAAAACATCATTCCATTTTCTAAACCCACATTGTCCTGTTAAGGATCATGAGGTTGCTGGAGACTAACAAGGTGCTGTATGGGCGAAGGCAGAGTACACCCTGAAAAGGTTGTGTCCATTGTAGGGCCACACAGAGACAAACAACCACACAAATCTAACGAATCATTCATAGTAAACTATTACCCTGTCAGGCATGTTTTTGGCATGAGGGAGGAAGTTTGTGCAAACTCCACACAGAAAGAACTCAGCTATACGGCGAGAGTGCTAACCACTACACCACAGTGCAACCCGTACAATTAGCTAGTTTATAAATAGCTTTCACATACAACTTAAGAACAATAAAAATCACCTGAGCCATTTTTTTTTTAAAGTCCTATTCCGATCATCTTTTGATACATTTTTAAAGCATTCCCAGAGACTTTTTAATTATGATTATGCCACTTTTAGCCATAATAAGAAAAAAATTGTGTTTTCTAGAGCTGTTTCTTCAGAGCGGCAGTTGTTCATTAGAGAATTCGCGTCTGATTTGTGGGTGGAATCATCGGCATGGAGCTATCCAGTCATACAGTTTTGAGCCAGATACCAGCTAAGACGAGGAAAACAAAGATGTTTATGGATCTATTTGTCTGCAAGAGGATTCATCACATTGGATCCAGAAAGCTTGAGGCCCGCTGATTGTAGTTTGTACGTAACAACTGAAAGCTTTTTCAGCAGCGTTTTTCGTCTGCTCCAGTTTCACGGTTTGATTCAACAAATAGTCAGAAAGGCTCTTTCAAGCTTAACTTTCGTATTATATGTCCTCCATCGTTGCAGTGAGTCTTTAACACCCAAACATAGATGTAATATATATCTAAAATAAGATATGTTTCACTTTTATGAACTCACATCAAACCGGAATTTCTGCTACAAGTCTCAAAAAGGGGACAGGGTCATGCTTGCCATTGTGTTGGATTCCTTCGAAAGAATTAGGATTTTGATTTCTGGAGTTCTGGTGTTGGAGTTCTTTCCCATTCTTGAGGCATCATCTTGACATACATACATTTCTTTAAAGATAAATTACCCAGACTAACAGGGAGGTCAGTTTAGTACTACAACATTTCTAGGACAAAGTTATGCTGTGATAAAAGTTCCAGTATTTGAGTTAGCCCTGTCATGCTAAAATACATATAGGGCCTTCTACTGAACACAGTTTTTCCAGCATATAGTAGCACTTGCTGGTGCTACTCTATATTCATATTAGCATTGACAGTTCCTTCTAAAACATGCAAGCTGCCCAAAGACAATGCGCTTGCTCAATACCAAAAACGATTCTGGCTTTTAAATAGAACACTGACAACAAAGCTGGAAGGTCTCCCTCATCTTTAGTCAACAGGAAGAACTATAAAAAATGAGACTGTTAACATGAAAATCTTTTTTTTTTCAAAGATCAATGTAACCCTGGAGAACCCATGGGGACAAATTTGGCCCTTATTTTTCATGTTATTTATTTCTCTTTTTTTTTTTACTTTTACTAAGTTTTTATTTTTAATTTTTTGGCTGCTGTTAATTGGTACTTCTCAAAATTAACAAATCGAAACCAAATTTGTTTAACTAATTCTAAAAACCCTGAACAAAATTGTTGTTGGGTTCAACAGGGTTAAAGCACTCAATACTTCCCAACCTCCCAAACCACCAAGTTCAATTTCATGGGATCAAGACATTTACAGAAAGTGATGTGTAAACATATGCAAAGTATTTTTATTGTACCTAACCTCTTCTCTGTACATTTATAGTTTTGATGGTATGCAATATACTATGAAGGTAATAATGTGTCTGAATAGACGAGCTTATAGATTTGATGTGACAACATGTAACATAAAATGTGAAATCTTGCGCACCAAAAACTGTATCTGTTTGTAAAAATCTTCTGCTGTAAAGTTTGACAAACAAAATCACAACTGACAAAATCCCGTTTGCATGTGTTTATTTAGAGTTACAACCTCAAATCTGTGATTACAACTGCTCAAATCTGCTTCTTCGTGTGCTCGAATCTGCTGTCGCTACAACTGCGCTCTGACTTTTGACACATTCCTTGAGAGAAACTTGTGTCAAAACTGATCTGTGTCAGAAAATATAATAAGGGGGGGCAAAGTAGGAGGGGGGGTCAACCAATCAGAGTGCAGGACTCAGCTGGCAGCTGTCCTGATGCATGTCTGCATTTACATCTCAAAGAGATCATTTCTCATTAAAAGTCAGGAAAAAACAATCTTTTTTCTTTAGACATCCATTTGTAGTTCACTTTCAGTGTTAATACAAAATGATTATTATTTATAGTTATTGAAGCAAGAAGTCCGAATCTGTGAAGACCTTTCTAACTTTACCAGTCTTCTGAACCCTGCACTCTGATTGGTTGACTCCCCTTATAATATAGGTATATTACCTTCATAATACCTATAGTAGTACTATATGTACAGGAGGACATGTATTTTACAGATGATTAACATTCTGCTGTAAAATACATGTCTTTATGCATATTAGTACATTTGCAAAAAGTATTTATTTGTCTAACATATCATTTATACCACAAAAATGTAAATCTATTGTATATTTTTGCCTTGGACCCACACGGGCAGAGACAACACAGTTCAATCTATTCATATTGAAAATTTGCCAGAGTTCAGTTAGTAACAGTACATCTATACTTCCCACAACTCCCTCTTCAACTTCTTCCAAAGGCCCAGCGCGGGGCCTCGACCCCGGAGAGCACCCCCAGCCACAAAGAAGAGGAGCTCACCACCTAGGAGTTCTGAGCATCCTCCCACCCCAACCGCAGGCACAAAGTAGGGCCCCTCAAGGTAGACCATTAATAGAAACTAAAAATTAGCCTCACAGCAGACTAAAAGAGATCTGAAATCAGTAAATCAGGAACATAATCATTGTTGCTGTTACGTCCCTCTTCAGAGAGGAGGGAGAAATGTGTAACACAAAGAAAATTATGATAACCGGGCGGGGTTAAAGTTCGCCACACAGCCGTTTATTCGGTGACAAATAACACTCAAAGGGGAATAAAAGAGAAATAACCAACTCAACACCAAAGGTGCAACAAATAATGGGATAACTTAAATTCTCAGGCTTTATAGCAAGACACCGAATTACTCAAAATGCAAACAAAAAGACTACAAGAGTAAATGTAACAAAAAGACAAAACCAGAATCAAAGCTAAGGGGGAAACCAGAGGCTTTCACGAGCTAAGGCCAGGCAGACGGCAGGGGCAGGCTGAAGAAACAAATTCCCACTCAGGAATGCAGCCGCCACTGGAGCAGAGGATCCTGGGAGCTTTTAAGCTTCCCTCCAAGCCAGGCGATTGGTAGCAGCCTCAATCAGCTCTGCATAGGGGCGGAGTCAGCAGCTGTTCAGGAGCTGGACTTCTACAGGAGCTGAGAACACATATGCATACACACACGCACACACAAGACAAGCAGACAACTACCAGGGGTCGTAACAGTTGCTAATAAATTGTATTTAAACTCTTCTTTAAAATATAAGAAAAGGAGAAGAAAAGAGTCACAGCGAAGGACTGAATCTTAACTTGACACTTTTATAAGTAGAAAAACAATAGAGCTGTGGTCAGTGTGTGGGAAGCTCCATTTAATGGTTACAGGGTTTCTGAGGTAAATTTCACTGTTTAGTTTTTTACTTTTTTTCTCAGCTTTAGGATTGAGGGTTTTTTTCCCCAACAAACCAAAACCAAGTACAAAACTGTCCAACATATCTGTAAAACTAGGAAAAAATCCTGGCTTGTGACACAGGAAGGAACATCAAAACTCTTTTTAGCTGTAAAGCACAGCATAATGTGTGCATAAATTGAGACTAAATGTGAAATTTACCCTAAAGAACCCCGTAACCATCAAAGAAAGCTTGCCACACTGACCACATCACAAAGATTGTGTTTTTTTTTTTTACTTTAAATCATTCACTGTAATCATTTAGCTTTTCTTTTTTAGCTCCTGGATTGATCATTAGCATTTGTTAATACTGGACAAAGGGCAAAACAATCCAACATATATGTTAAGCTATGGAAACATCCAAACTTGTAATATAGGAAGGAACTTCAAAACTCAATAGCTGTAAAGCACAATAGAGTAGAGTAATGATATGTGCCTAAATTAGTACTACAGAAGGAGAAAGGTTGTTGATTTTTTTTTTTTTTAAGAATTTAGCTTCTTTTTTATGTGATGACGTCTTGACAAGAGTTAGTTATAAAACAACTTTACTCCCTTGTTTGGGTGGAATCAGGGTAAAAAAAAACTGCAGCAAAGTGTAAGTTTTCAGGAGACATTAAAAGCTATTTTTGTTTTTAATTTTTTTAATAAAAACTAGAGCTTATCCACGGCACACAGATGAAGCAAGTTTTAAAAATGACCAGACAGCTCTCCATTACAAATTCTTGAATGTATGATGCCACTGTACAAGACATTTATCCAATTCATGGTAAATTTAAGACTTAACAAACAAAGAAACAAAGTCCAAGTACAAAACTTTGATAGAACTTTCAGAAGGGTTTTATAAAATGGTTAAATTTAAAGCTAAATTTGAAAGATCTATGAATATTTATGTCTTTATTCTTTAGTAGATCCTTACAATTAAAGTAATATTTCCAAAGTGTCATTAACATCTTAAACTGTCTCAGGATTTTTCATACCACATTTGGCCTTTTACCACAGAAATATACATCTTGATGACAAAAAATTAAAAAACCAAGTGACACCTCTCTTTTAAGGCCAAACTGTGTATAGGAAGTGTGAAGTTTGTAGCAATCTATGAATTCTTATAAAGAAGACACGGGACAGAAGAGTAGACTTTGCATTTAACCTATAAATGTGTGTTTGTCATAACACTGATGTTAAGGGTTGACCCCTGTCGATTAAAATATTCTTTAAAAAAATTATCAGGGATACTGAAATCATTTTTATGTTCTGCCTGTAGGTTTCAGCAACTTTAAATCCATCTTTTGATTGATTTTATGTAGAAATCAGAAAACGTTCTCCCTCCAAATTTCCTCACCTGCACGGTCGTCTCCTTGTCATCTTTGTGGTAGGTCAAAGTGCTTCCTCTCAGCACAAAGTAGCGCTGCTGCCAGTTTTTCACCAGAGACCTCTGTTGTTTCTTCAGCCAGCCGGCCTTCAGTGGCCTCTCCATGGATCTGGAGGAACGCGGCGAGGCCGGGCACTGGCCTCCCTCCGTAGGATTCACACTCCTGGATCGTGCTGTGAAACACCACAAGAAAGAAGTTGGTGGAGGTATCAGAAACCGTCCCTTATATCCCCCACACAACACGTAGCATCACAGCCCAAGGTGAAAAACACACGCTGCTTTGCGCAGCTGCACAGCTCTTCCTCTTTTTAGTATGAATATGTATCAGCCTATCAGAGGTTTGGACTATTTTTGTTCCCCATATCTTCACCCTGAAAGGAAACTGCTGCTCTTAGCTGAAAAACTTCCGGTTAAGAGTCTGTGATTTAAACAGACTGCTCATTGCAATGGCAGTCATTTGTGAAAAATAGACAAGCAGTTTCGATTCTGTTTACTTTTTTCTATTTCATTTACAGAGAGAGGTTATGCTGTGAGGGTTTAAAGGAGGGATGAAAGGGGAGAAGTTGAGGTGTACGTGGCTCAGAGAAGGTTGAACGGAGGAACAAGGCTCAGAGATAAAAGGATTCACTCTGTCTTCCTATGACAGCAAAGAAGAGAAGAACAAGAACTGCACTGGAGTAAACAGGAAGTTGTCACATCTTTGCCGGTCGGGGACCGCGATACTTTGAAGGTCTCCACCTTCAAGCCCGGATGTCCTTTGGTCTAATTTCAATGGGGCCTCCCTGTCTTGTATAAAAAGAATTTGAAGTGCTGAAGAGCTCTGACCCCATATGTGCACTCACACCACACCCTCTGCTGACAAACTGGAAACTCTCCGTGTACCACTGAAAGGTCAGCTGCAGATTTGTCAAGAGGAACATCCTACAAAGTGAAATCCACCAAAGAAGCTGAGTCATGTTCAACACAAACATGTTTCACTTGGCTGCAGACGATCCTTCATTTTTTTAAATAAAGTTTTCAATTATTAGCATTCACGATGAAGGTTCTCAATTGTCTATGTGAAGTTATTTGAAAGCTTATGCCTTAGTCACAAATGCCCTTACGAGTGGAAACACAGGTGGCCCACTGGATATTTGAAGATTTCAGACCACTTGGTATTACCTGCACACTTGCATGCTGTGACTAAGGAGCCAGTCTGCTCACCTTGCTAGAGTGTGGCGTAAAGCCACCGTACGATAGCATGGCCCATACGTCATAAGTGCATAAAACTCACATTAGCTTTGCGATTACTTCACAATATAAAAAAAAACCACAGACATGACAGTGATCTCTTAAGATAAAGAGGTTCAAGCCTCTGAACTGCAAGACACACCTCCCCTCAAGATGCGGCCGCTTCTGTCTACATCTTCATGGGCCCGGACAAAAACTGGCAGCACCCATATGGGTCAACGAGTTGCATGTGACTAAGGCTTTAGTCATGTCAACTGGACTTCCAAAAGCATTTTGTTCTTATCTATGGAACTTTTTTAAGACTGCAGAAAAGCATTAGCATAGTTTTCTTTTTGCATTAAAAAACAATTAAAAAAAAGGAGTTTAGTTCTTTTGTGTTATATATAGCTGATCTTTTTTGGGTCAACAAATGATCTGCTGTCACCAAACTTCTTTTCAAACACATTATCATTATGTGATGTTTCACAAGTCTCCTCTTTAGTATTCCCTCAGGCCTTTTGCCTGGCAGTTTGAAGCCCTGACGGAAGGCCTTTTCCCTATTCTTCCTGTGGACACGTCCGAACCAAAAAACTATTCACATGTGTGATTTAGAAAAGTTTTTTTGTCAGATGCACATAAGGGCACAACTCCCTGGATGGTACCATTTAGTAGTTTAACTTCAAATACAAACACTGTGTTTCTGAGTATTTACAGTAAGTGACAGAGAAGTGCAGAGCTGAGGAGCAGGCTAAAACAAGTTGAAAACATGGAAATGTTTAGAAGCCTCTTTAAAGTAGTTTGTTCTCTCCGTGGATGTGTGTGTATTTTTCTCTGATGGTCCAGAAATGATGATACTGACAACGGATTGTAAGTGTTGTGTGGTTACTTGTGTATTTCAGACCCTTTGGTGACCTGTACAAAGAGTCCAGAGTGCAGCCTGTTTTTCACCTGTTGACCACCAGGAAAGGTTCCAAGTTACTTACAGGGTTTAAAGTAATCAAAAAAGTTGGAACACCTGTCTGTATGCAGTGCAGGAACACATTCTCATGAGCTTTACTTGATCACAAGTAGAACAAGTAGTGTGTTGTCCCATAAATACCAAGAAAAAGGCAACTAAGAAAAACAGACCAAAATAACACAGAGTTTGTACAGTATGTCTTTCTTACAGAGAAAATCAAAATTAGATCAAGCTTAACTCTTCTTTTTCTAACATCAAAAGATTCTCAGAATTTGTGAGAAATTTACAGGAACAGGTCTGGCAGGCCCGTAGTCGCAGCTAAATCATTACTGGCCACCCTGAAAAAAAAGCTTGCCACCCTAGTGGCCACCCCTGATAAAAATTCCACCATTTTTTTTTAAACAATATTTGTGTACTGATAACACAGTCCAGCAGTCTTTTTATTTTTAAAAGTCAAAATCTTTCAAAATATGATAAAATATAATAAAAAATAAATAGCTGTGAAAAACTTCACAAACGTTGGGTCCTACTAAGAGGAGTTAAGTTGGAGGATGGAGGCGGGAGTTCCTTGTTAAATTATGAGCATTTTGCAAGAAGTGGGATTTTCAGAAGATGGAGACATGGAATCGGCAGTATAGTCAGTTTAACATTTAAGTTATGGTTTTCTGCTCATTTTTTATGTGTCTAAATAATTACAAGGGTGATGGATAGTGCTAGCTAGCTAGACTTTTGCTTTTAAACAGGGTTTATCGTGGTCCTAACAAGTCTTGAAGGCATTGAAAATAGTGAATTAAACGCCTCAAAAAGCTTTTTCTAAAGTCCTACATTTTGCCATCTAGTTCTCAGGAATGGTGCTGTGACATCATAGTTTTGCATTTCTTGTACATAATTTCTCTTACAGCGGTTCTGACAGGAGTTCAGTGTGGCGGGAGTCCGAGCTCGCGGTAGCGCACAGCCAAAAAAAACCTGCACCCCCAATTTCCACTGCATCCCGGCCACATATTTGCTTCTGACCAACCCTTTCGTCCTAACTTGTCTTTGTATTTGTGCATCTTGTACTAAACAGAAATCTGAAAATGTTAATTCATTATTAACAGACGTGTTTTTTTTAATCATATTTGAACATCAAATTCATTTAAATGTTCTGGTCAATCGTCACATTCAAAGTCATCCAGAAAAACTTTAAGTAAAATGCCTTTTCATGTACCATACAAGACTGATCAGGAACTCTTCTGAGCATTAGCACAACTTTTTCCACACAGGGTGAGTAAACGTTTGTCGTTTGGTGTAATTCATCTGTTGACCAGCCTGCATTTTGCTCTGGCCACCCAGTGGCCACCCCTAATAAATAATTCTGTGGGCATCCCTGGTTGCATGGTAGGCGGCTCACAGGACAACAGCTTCAAGAATAGCTTAACTGCTTTTGTCAGACAGTCTGAGTTGTAACTTTTTAGTTTTAAAGACCCACTAAGATAAAAATTGTGTTTTTGTTGTTTTTAACATGTTCTTGTGGCATTTTTCTGATGATACACGTAAGGGTTAATGGCCAACGAAGTGTGCATTTTCACTTTTTTACGCACGCCTGCACGCCTGCGGAGGACGGTTGCTTCCGCGATATGTGAAAAAAAGTGATAATTCACATTTCGAAGGCCATTAACCAGCTTATACCATGGTCACAGCAATAAACATTAACCAGTTTTTAGTCCTTAATTCTTGTTTTTTTCTGATTTGGATCGCTTTTCTCACAAAAAGCGGACTATTTGTTACGTGTCGCCGTACCACATAACAAATAGTCCGCGTCGCGCCGCACCACCGCTGCAGTCAAGACTCGGCGATATAAAGCGATATAAATATATGCTAATCTTTCCGATGGGTTGAATATAGCATCAGTTCAGAGAGAAAGTTCACCTCTTACCGCTTGTTTTTGTCCAAATGATGAAGCAAAAGGTTGTTTTAAAGAAGACGGCGCAGTGATACAAAACATTTAAGCTAGGTGATCGGAACTTCTTTTTTCACCGTGCGGTTATCCTGTGGCATATCACTTTATCACTTGTTCACCCGGACCATGGTATAATGAACAACAATATAAACACTGTCATGATGCCTCTGGCAGCCAACTCTCCCCCTCCCCTCTCTGCTTTGCTCTTCTGATTGGAACCAGCTGTGGACACTCACCTCATCTACATCCAGCCTTCATAAGGAGATCCAGCCCCAGCATTCATCGCCAGGTCGTTGCTCCTAGTGGTGCTTATGTCTGGTCGCCAAGTTATGTCTGTAAATCTACTACTCAATCTGAGTTTTCTTCTGGATTCCAGCATCTGGGTCTCCCAGGTCACACACATCATGACAAACACATCTCTTTTATTTTGTCTCCATTTGCCATCAGATTAACTCAAAGATCTGAAACATTTTCTACAAGCACTAATTTTCTGTACATGTACTTGTGGCATTTTAGTAAATGTCATAAAAAAATCCTTTCATTTTTGCATTTTTGAATATTTATCCTTTTAAATCGGTGTCAAACAAACTGTCGCACAAACGCTCAGTTTGAAACAGCTCAGTAGCACATGTGCATTGCACAAGCTCCCTGATCTGCCCCGTCCAGCGTGCACAGACTCAGTTGCAAGGAAATAGAAGAGGCCCATTGCTGTGTTGCCCGCACGTATTTTAAGTGTGCCCAAGGCTGGATTTTATTGTTGCCCGCAAAACATTAAGACTTTGGACACTTTTATTCAGATTGTAACAAAAACTAAAAACTGGAATATTAGCTGAGGTCACTCTGCATCTGACCTGTATGCCTCATGGACACCTTTCTGGGGAAGTGTTCTATTTATGTCCCACCAATTAGAGACCCATGGTGAAACCAAGGAGAAGCAGAAGGACTACTTCTCTCAGCTGGACTGGGAACTGGAAACGCCTTGGGATTCCCCCAGAGGATCCGGAGGAAGTGTCCTCACACTCAGTCCCGGATGAGCATAAATTAACTGAAGGATCATCTAAAAGTTCTACTTGTCTGTCAGTCGACTGAAAAGTTAAACGTGTATGTTATCTAGAAATATTACACATAGATTTAAATATTGTAAGACTTTATTTATTGTAATATTTAAAATTCTGAAAACATACAATTTTTGTAAAATCAAAAAAGGATG
The DNA here is from genome assembly GCA_037389245.1 of Oryzias sinensis. NCBI lineage: Eukaryota > Metazoa > Chordata > Actinopteri > Beloniformes > Adrianichthyidae > Oryzias > Oryzias sinensis. Next base: position 24,219,615 of record CM074495.1, on the reverse strand, counting down.
TTTTTAGTACAGATATGAGGTTTCTTAAAGACCCACTCCACTGAAAGCTGTGTTATTGGTGTTTTAATCACGTTCTTGTGGCATATTACTGATGATGGAGGACATAAATAAGTGAAATTAAGCTTAAAATTGCATTTCTGAGTATTTCTTTATTCAAATGAGTTGAAAAAAGGGCTCTTAAAATTTTTTATAGTCGTAACGTAGAATCGACAACAACAGGCCACAAACTCCCTGCTCCACTTCATTCTGATGCATCCACTTGCAGACAAATACATACATATGCCTTCATTTTCCTCGTCCGAGCTGGCATCTGCCTTAAAACTATTCAGCTCCAATTTTGTTCGTCATTTTTGCTGGGGGAGTGAGGGGCTGTAAGCCAGCAGGAGATAGTGTAAACAGAGAGCTCTCAGCAACAGGGAGGGGAAGAGGGAGTATGGTTGTTCTGTACCAAAAAAGGCATAATCATAATTAAGAGACCACTGGAAAACCTGGAAAAACTCAAACTGTGATTGGAGTGGTTCTTTAAAACTGTTCATTGCTTTGCTCTCTATATGTGCCTGGACCTCCTTTTGCTTGAACAAATGCATCAATGCTCTGTGAAATGAAGGGTATTAATTAGTTTGTGACATTAGATGTACACTATGTGTTATAGAAGCTCAGACGGCTTTGACAGCTTCATTCGGAACCTCTGGATTGTTGCATCTGGTATCTCCTATCTTCCTCTTGACAACAGTCCAGACTTTCTGCCAGGTTCATGTCAAGCAGCTGTCATTGAACCAGCTTTTGAATCATTTTGCATTTGTGGCTAGCGTGTTATGTCCTGCTGGAAAAGACATCTAGCAACTTCACACAGATTGTCAGTTTGCAGCATGAAGTGCGTGAATTTCCTGGTAATTGGCTGGATTGTCCATAGGCATTAGAAAACAGAAGATGGTAGACATGGCACCCCAAACTATCACCAGCTGTAATTCATACTGAACGTCAAGCAATCTGGATTCTGTCCTGTTCCAGTCTTTTTTTGGTGCACAGATGAAATGCAAAATGTTATTTAAAAAAAGGGGGTTATTAACCATAAAGAAGAAGTCCAGCTCCTTTTCTGCTTAGCGCAGGTAGGACACTTCTGACACAAGAAATGTGGCACTTGTAGCCCATGTCTTGCAAACATCTGTGCAGTTGTTCTTCACGTACTGACTGAATCACATGAGTCTGTGTCTTATTCTGGTGGTCCAGAACAGTTAATCTTGTTGCATTAGGCCTATGAATTATTCCCATGTGTTTTTATTTATTGAAAGTAAAATATATGTTGACATTAGAAAAAATGCAATCATGCAGAACTGGTTTAATTCACCTGAGAACGTGGTTTTTTATAGTTTACTCGTCGTTGACCTCAAACTCTGACGTTGATCTCATTAGTTAAATAAAATCCACAGCATAAAAAATGTAAATTCTCATTTGTAGAACCTTTAAATTATTCAGAATTTATTCTTACACATTTTTTGCGCATCCTTGCCTGACAGCACAGTGGCATCATGGGGGGGAAAAAAACAAAGCAAAAAAAAAAACAAGCCTGCATCCTGGACAAAGTAAATAGATCAGCAGTCACCTACAGAACCACAAAACATCCTTTCCCTGAGTCCTACACTCAGAAAGGTGAAACCAGAGAAAAATCCACAAAGATACACCAACATCTTAACCTTTACCGATAAAGTGTATTTTCCAAATGACACAATACTCCCTGAATCATGTAATGGGTTGAAAATGTCAGAAAAAAAGATGCCAATAGTGTCATGGCTTGAAACGAGCGTTTGCTCTCATATTTTAACATCAAATTTTTTCCAATGTAGTAGCTTTCACAAACAAACCAGTCAAAAGTGAAAGAAAGCACAAAAGTGTATTTAAAACTTAGAAAATGGACCGTTTTAGTAACAGACTGTGGAAAAGCTACGAATAGCCCACAACTGAACAGCTTGTACATCAATATTAATACTAATTCCTCTTTCAAAATCAGCCACTCACTTTCTGGAAAATTATCTTGAATCAAGAAGTTACCTCAGCCAGTAAATGTTCGTAGAACAGCTCTCTTTAGAATTTTGCATTGAATATCTACCATGCTGCAGTCTGCCTTACTGACTCACATTCTACTTACTCACTATTTCTTCCTAATTCATTTTAGCCCTATATCTGAAAATGTTTGGGCATTTGAGTCGTCCTGAAATCCCCATGTCATTGGCATCTTCAGAACCAGTGTGCAGCTCTAGATGACAATCTCAATAACAAGCCACTTCTTAAGCCCCTAGGCATGAGAGCATCAGAGAAGAGACAGGGGTAGTCAGGATCCAGGTGAGAGTCGGGGCAGGCGGCAGGCAAACAGAAGATCAGAACTGCATGGGGGGAGTTGCTGGGAGATGAAGTGCATTCAGTACTCTGGAGACTGCTCCCGCCGTTGACCAGAGGGGTAGACAAAGCTCTGACTTCTGACAATAGGCTACAGCTGCCACATCTTAACTTATTATTTAGTTCTTCCATTCATCACAAACCTGCTTAATCTCATTTGGGTCCACAGGGATGCTGGAGCCCATCCCAGCAGTGTTGCCAGATAGTGTCACAGTTTTCCAGCCCAAAAGTAATCTGAAAACCGCCAGATCCAGCAAAAAACCGCCGGGGGGTATGTAGCTGTTGTTTTCTTCTCCTACTGGACTGATTTAGCACCCGATCCTGTGATTTTTCAATGTAAAAGATTTTTTCACATAAAAGATACTTCAGCCCTGCGACAGACTGGCGACATGTCCAGGGTGTCCCCTGCCTTCGCCCACAAGTGGCCTAGAGAGGCTCCGGCAGCCCCGTGACCCCAAAAGGGATAAAACGGCAGAAGATGAATGAAAAAGATAGTTCAGACTAATAATAAAAGGAGGAAAGTATTGAATATTTCTTCAGCGGACCGGACTTCCATTCATTTCTTAACCAGCTATATCCCTTTTATGATTTCTAGAGCCAGTACCGGCTAGAAAAAACAGCTGCAACTTCCAGCTTTTTCTGCTGCAATTATCACAAAAATGCATGTGAGATTGCAGAGGGACTGCACATCAATACACCAATAAAGACTATGATTTTCTCCTTTTTCAATTTTTGAATGCTGGTGTGCCGCGGGATTGCTACAACAAAGATTATGTCATCAATTCCCTTTATTTATTTTAAAGATTAAAAAAAATGAACTATGGATCATATTTGCTCAGAAATGCTCAATAAAGAAACTGAAGCTAACAAAGTAATTTTCTGACATAATCTTTGCTTTAGTAAAACAATAGGGTCATGATTAGTCAGTACAGAAAGTTTTATGACAATAGCTTCAGTATCTTTAGAACTATTGAGCACCTTCATTATGAATCATTTTTCTTAACATGTGAAAAAGTATATTAAAGATGGAATTTCTCAGAAATTATTGGTTGTAGCATGAATATGCTGACAGGTCTTCATTACCAGCTCATATAACTGTAGACATTTATTTATTTATGAGAGATTTCATTTTTACAGAATGATGTCTTCACAGAGTTTGCACTTTGTTGGCTGTCCCTTGGCAGCAGTGCTGTGTCTGCATTTACAGCTGGAAGAGAACAATTCTCATTAAAGTGCAGAAAAAATGATCTTTTTCTGTTGAAATGCAGCTGTAGTTCATTCTCTGTCACATTTTGTCACATTTGAACGATTATGAGAAGAGTTATTGAAGCAGGAAGTCCGAATCGGTGAAGCTCCTTCTAACTTTATCAAACTCTCCGAGTCCTGCACTCTGATTGGTTGACTCCCCTCTCCTCTAACCGCCTATTCCCCTAGTTCCATTATCGGACACAGATCAGTTTTGACACAAGCTTCTCGCAAGGAATGTGTCAGAAGTCAGAGCGCAGTTGTAGCGCACTTGTGATCTGCGCCAGCAGATTCGTGCACACGCAGAAGCACATGTGAGCAGTTGTGATCAAAGATTTGACATTGTAGCTCTAAATGAACACATGCAGATGGGAATTTGTCAATTCACAGCAGAAGATTTTTACACACAGATGCAGATTTTTGGTGCACAAGTTTTCACATTCTATTTTACAAGTCCTCACATTAAATCTACAAACTCGTCCATTTAGACACATTACATATTATTACCTTCATATACCCGCCCAAAGCCATTTTTACCTGCAAATATAGAACCAAAAACCGACCAATATGGCCACACTGAATCCCAGGCGGGGTACATCCCTGATAGTTTGCCAGTCTATCACACATTATTTAGTTTCACGTTCTATTTAAAAATATCAAAACATTTAGAAAGATCTTTCATTAAAATATTTCTAAAAGCCCAGAGGATTTAAGGTAACATCAACTTGACTGCAGTGTTTGCTTTCATCAATGTTTTGCTGTCATCTCACCAAAATTCAATGTTCAAGATGTTTTTTTCTTTTTTCTCTGAGATGTAACACTAATCCATCAATATTAAGGCAAACCTCAAAGCTCAGAACAGGCAGATTGTATTTACTGAAAAACTCAGACTAACTCGTTTTATGCGTCACCGCAAAAAAAAATAAACAGTTCATACTAGTCAATGTACTTCCCCAACGTTTTGCTCTGTAATGTGTGTAAAATAGAGTTAGCAGGAAGAACAAAACAGGACCGGCAATATCATGAGGAGCACATAGACTAAACGGATTTGGGTCATGTACATGACACGGACAAACTGTGGCTTTAAGCTTTTAACTGCAGTTCATCTTATAGTTTTCATGAGCTGGTAATCCAGCCTGTTTGTAGTGTTTTGCTGTCTTTGTAGGACTGCCAAATGTTCATAAAAGCTTGGAGTGAGACTCCAAGAAGTCACTCGTCACGGCGGCAAGTCACAAGACGAAGCAAGAGTAGTTTTGCGAAAGTTTAATTGTAAAATGAAGCACCACGACTTTTCAAAAAAAAAGATGAACTGAAAAGGAATACGATAAAAAGACTTTTTAAAGAGCCACACAAAAAATTACTAACCTCAAAAACATGAGAAACCAACAAATTAAATTACTCACTGAGACAAGACACAATGCCTTTAGAAACAATTTTAAAACTGCCGATTTTAGTAATGACTTTTGGCCTTTATTGAAGGTTTGAGAATCTTAGAGGATGGCTCTCACTTGAAACATGGCTCAGGGCTATTATAATTGTCTATTTTAATTATTGATGATAAAGTTCCAACCAAGACCAAACTGTTCCTGGTATTGGTTGGTCACTTTGCATTTGAGTGGAGCAGCACCAGGACCAGCTTTGCAATGGTGGCAAGCCTTTGGACCATTCTTGCTCCTGTAACCTGTGAGAAATAAATGACTTACAGTGGTTCCAACCAAATGAAGTCAATTCAGTCGCCATTTTTTTGTGATACACTAAGTTGGAACCAGACGACGTTAGTAAGCAGTGATTGGTCCGAGTGTGTCTGAATCAATATTTCTAAGGCAACCACTCTCGTCAGTCAGGAGTGAGCTTGTAGGAAGGCTACACTCCTTCCACTGAAAGCGGACTTGGGATAATCTGTCAATCAAACTTTTTGAGCATTTGACATGAGACAGCCTTCTTTCACGGAGGCATCTGATTGGTCAGTTTATAGCTTGAATAACTTGCACTACAGAAAAAAATTCATGAAAGAGATGAGGATTATCAAGAACATGTTAAAAAAAGGTAGCAGAGCAAGAGTGGTTATTCTGACTGATAGAATGGTTGCTATTAGCAGGTACTTCCTGTTTCGAAGACCAGGTGTGAAGCGTCACTCAGTCCAGTTCTCTTATACAGTCAATGCGTATGACAAAATCCCACCATTATTATCCTAATTTAAAATACAGAAACAAAACTTAAAGCATATAACAGAATTACAGTATGTATCAACTGTTTGGTTTTTTAATGGGTTTTAAAAGACAAAAAAACAAAATGTAAAAACACAAAACAATGACTGTTAAAAAACCTTTCACATTTAGATCTTGGCAGACAGGACATATTATTTACCATGTGTTTTTTTATCCCCATTTTAGCCCAGAAATTTTCCATCTCACTGCAGTCTGACAGTTCACGAGTCACATTGATCTCAAGCCTCGGTTTGGGTTGTCTCTGCAAGTTCCACTGTGCTTCTTTCAAATTTGCCAACCAATGATGTAATTGTCTCCTGCACATCCCTAAATGGCTGCATCGACCTCCGTGATGCTGTCAATGCTGTGCGATTGAACGCAACACATTGATTAAAGCATAACTCACAACAGGGGAGGACCTACCATTACTAAAAGGCAGGTGATTGCCTGGGCCCCCCAAAACTCTGGGTCCCCGAGCTTAACGACTAAAACAAGTGTCCAAAATAAATGTAACACTCATTATAATTTAACTCTGTCAAAACAGCTATCCTCTGTTATTCTATATGTTAGAATAACCATTCTTGCTCTGCTACATCTTTTTTAAAAAGTTTTTACATTTTTCATGTTTTTGCTGTAGTGGGAGGTATTCAAGTTATAAACTGACCAATCTGATGCCTCAATAAAAGTAGGTGGCTTTGTGTAAAACGTTTTGAAGCGTTTCACAGATTCTCTTGAAACCCGAGCGGGGGGGGACCCTCCACCTTACCAGCCAGCTCCTGCACAGTGAGGCATAGGCAAGCCCAGGCCACACGACAGGCACCCAGCCATTGGGGCCACTGGGTGCTGGACACCGGGAAGCGAGCCAAGGGCGAAACCAGGACCCAGAGGAGCCAGGAGCCGCCCACCACCCAGCCAGAGCCTCGTCTCCGCAGGTCAGCTACACAGTAACCCCCTCCAGCCCACCGATCCCCCAGCACCGCATGCCCGGCCACCACTTCGGCTAACAGGGTCCCCACACGCCAAGCCGAGAGGACCAGGCGGGTGAAGACCGGCTGCCCATTCCCAATCCCACCTCTGTATTGTGGTGTGGATGTGCGCTGTTTGTGCTGCAGGTAAAATGGGAGGTCCCTTTGTGTGAGTGTGTGTTTGCTGCGTGTGTGGTGCCAACATGCAGTATGTGGTGTCTAAAGCTCTGGCCTCCCAATACACTCACTACTGATTGGGGAGAGTGGTTGCAATAAAAATGTAGACTAAGACTTACAAGGACAAATGAGTGTTCAGCAGCAGAACTGCCATCATGTGGACCATTCAGCAATCATGTGGTTTCATTCACCCATGCCATGTGTGTGCAATTGTGCATGGGTGAATGAAACAGACAAAATAAGTGTTGGATTTTTTTGTGTTTTTCCCCTTTCTTTCTTTTTACATTTAGGTTGGTGTCTTTCCATGACTTTTGGGCAGGAAAACTTTGATTTTATCTTGCAACACTGGTAGAGATTAAACGTTGATTCAAAGAGATTTTTTTTTTTTTAAAAACTGGCAAAATAAAGCACAGTCATCTGAGCGGCTGTAAAAAGAGAAAGGAAGTAATTTGTTGACATAGTTCCAAAAGTGCTGAAAGAAAGACAAGAACAGAATACATGGAACAAAAAACTGTTTTTTTTTTATTGAATACAATACGCTTCCTTATAGTCCCACCATTCATGGAAGCAGCCATTTTGAAATGAGCAGGAAAAGCCATTCTACTGCCCCTAGTGGAATGCTGAGGCATTACAGGGCAGAAAACATGGACCAAGTTATATACAATGGGTTTTTTAAGAATTTCTTTTTTTAGGAAAGGGGTCTCAGGAATGTGTGTATCAAATATGATACAAATGGTTATGTTATCAACTTCTACATTTATCATGCTATCCAAGGCCTTTTTTACTTTTCAGTTTGTCTTCTTGCAAAAAGAAGCCCAGATTAAAGATTGTCATGATTAAATACCACTGTTAGATCGCGTGACTTGCTATAGAATGCTGCAGCCAGACTCAACAGATGTATTTTTGTTTTGGGCTAAAACCTGCAGACTCGTCATCATCTTCTTAGATCTTCTAGAAGGAGGATTAGATTTTTAATGAACTGCTTTTGCAATTTACCCCCCCCAAAAAACTAAATATTACATGCTTGGAAATTGTAGTTGTGACAGGTTGTCATCACATATTTGTCTAACTCATTGATCAGATGGGACTAATCTGAGCGTACATATTTCTTTCCATGTCTTGACATATAAACCGTGAGAACTGAGAGAAGGTGAACCTTCTGCTTGGCATGAGAACACAAACAGTTGCATAAAGAAGCAGCCACAGCGTCAAAGGTTTGCAGAAACTGTGCTCTTGCGTCAGTTTCCTGCAGAAACCTTCTATCGCTGCGCTTTCAACACAGCAGCTCACTAACCTGTCATGGTCCACAAAACATCAATCATGGTGAGACTGCAGCTTTGACAGATTCACATTTTCACAAGTGCACAAACATTGTAACAAAAGTTGGGGACATCAGGTTGCACATGTGTGCACTGAAACCTATGAACTCAACTACTTCCTTTCAAACAACCAGTGAGGCTGATTGCAGAAACTGATTAGAGCACAAATGAAGCATGCTGTGAGACAATACGCAAATGGCTGAGTGTGTGTGGGTGTTGGTGGGAGATTTTTGCAATATGTGTACATTTCTTATGAATGTTGCAAAAGCCTTGCCATTCAAGGTGGTAAGGAAACAAGGCAAGTCCACCCTCAGAAAATTCATGCTAAAGAGCCTGCAGCTCCACAAAAATTTCAAAAGGTATGCAGGCCCACTTGAACCTATTGGTTCACAACTGGAAGATATGTGAAAGCAATTCTTAGAGACACGATTTTAATGACGACAAAATGTGTATACATAAAAATAGTTCCATGCAGCAGTGATTTGTGTCTAAGGCATCTAAAATAAATTCTGGTTGTCACCATGGACCGCTCAACCGCCAGTGAGCTCAACTATAACCACTACACACACACATACAAAAAAACAATAGTAGTGAAAAGGAAACAAATGAAAAGAAACAATCACTCCACCCTCATTCAGTCCCTGTTTTAAAAAAAAAGTTGATTCAAATGATCCATTCATGTGTGTAAGAATAGCAATGAGGAAGTTCTCCATCCACCTATGCTGTTCGTAAACGCATCACAGACTCACCTATTCGAGGGTCACCCTTGAAGGTGCTGAAGTCCCAGTTCCGCAGTTTCAGAGACATGGTCCAGCAGCACAGGTCAGTGCTTCACCTCATGCACTTTTCCCAGAAGAGACACGCAAGCGCACACTGTTGACAGCGCCAATGACTACTTCCTGTGTGTTACTTTTCTTCTTCTTTTTTGCAGTCCTTCACAACGCATTCTTTCATGCTGCCTCTACTTCCATGTTCGTACTTACTCTGATGAAGTTCTAAAGAAAGCTTGCTGAAAGACTCCAGAGTGTCATGTAAGTGAGAAACCTTCAAGTGATGATTGCTCACTCGTGTCATGAGAAAAAAAGAAACCACCAGCTTCTTCTTAAAGGAAATGGGTTTCACCTCCTTGACTTGGTGAGCATGCTGCCCCACAACTCACAAAGCAAAACTCACATTAAGATGAAAAATCATCACCATACAACAGAGCAAACCAACCCCCATCACTGCAAAACAAAAATTCAGAAAGATGTAGAAAAACAAAAGACAATCATCCAAAATGAGGAAGAGAACTAAATAGGGAGAATACAGTCACACAGCAGCTGACAGCGTGTTTTTCAAATACTTTTATTAATCTCTGAACCAAAGCAAAGCACATTTTAGCATCAAAGAATACAGCTTTTATCTAAAACATGTACAAATTAAAAAGAATTGCACGATTTAAGAATATTCACTGAGATTTTACAGATTTGTAGGAATCTAGAACCACAAAATAATGGCCATAAAAAGGAAAATATACAGTATGTGTGACAGACGCGCCTCCCATACATTCCTTTGATAGGCTCCTTGAGGTGCACAAAAGCACAGTGCTTTAAATGCACGTCTTCCACTCCGTCTCTGTGATCTCACCTGTAGGGGAGCTGGAATGTACCAACAGAGGTGTCAAAAGCTCTCTAGTCATGTAGAGCATCAGTGTTTCAGTGCATCCTATCACACAGGCTGCGGCGCTCTCTAGTGGCCGCCCACGACATCAGGCAGAAGAATGGCAGTACAAAGCACAAAAAAAGGCTCAGGAAAACCCCTGAACGCACCACAGTCACAGCAGGAAAATACTGCTACTTCAACACTCTGTCCTATATGGCAATGATAATACTTTAAATAAACTATATAACAGGCTCCTAAATATCTCAGTAAATGTTCAATATTCACTTTAAAAATATTGAAACTGAAAACAGGAAAAAAAAACGTAAGAATAGATTAAACTGTAAGTGAAGCAATTATGAAGGAAAACAATACATATGAATGGTGAATGTTAAAGAGCAATTCAACGTCTGGTTTATACAGCAGATAAGAGTGATGTAGAGAAAGGTTTTTCTAAAGATACATGCGGCAAAAAATTTAGGAAATGATTCCTTAAAAACGTCATCTTAAGGAAAAACAAAACAAAAACAGCACAAATAGATGACAGTTTACGGGTTTAGATGGGAAATCTTTGATTTGACAGAAACACAACACCTGATCATCTGCTACATCACAGTCAGAACTTTCCAAAATCTGTTTACATTTACTGTCATTTATGTTTGATTGTATTTCATGTTACCGATTCTAAAAACATGGTAGAAAAACTAAACATAGTGATGGGATTTTGCTAACATGCAAAACAATAAAGTTGCCTCAAAAATAAAAAAAGCTACATTTTTACTAATAAACTAAACACAAATAAATATTAAAGTATGAAACTTTGTGTTGGGTGAACAGACGGTGAAAGCTTTTGCAAATTCCCACAGGAACGGATAAGAAATGTCCCATTTTCTTACCAAGGTGCAGCTGAAACAGGGGTGACGTGAGCGTTACAAAGCCACAGCTGAACACACTGATGTCTACTGCAACAAATATTCCAAAAATCACAAAATGTGCAAGGAAAGCATTTGAGAGCTCTCTACAAACCAATAAGAAGTTAATAAGTCACCCTAATGAAGACTTGAAAATGTCTTTTCAGTGGGTATTACATGTTTTTAAAGAAATAATTATTCAGCTGCGACTGTGGATTTCCTTTAAAAAGGAGTCCACATTTGTAGACATAAATAGCTATCTTCTGATTGATAATCTTATTGACCAAGAGGCTTTGAAATGATGAATTAAAAAAAAACAGACGAGAATGAATGACGGCTCCAATGATGCCGTAAGAACACAGGGAATAAACCAAATATAAAAACCATTTCTGTATAAATACAATCACAAACGGAAACTGAAAGTTGTTGATGTAACAATACAATGTTGACAAGGCTGAGAGCAGTGCATTACATTTAAAAATGTACGATAAAAGTTTGACACAATAATATTTCATATATATATATCTATATATAGAAGATAATCTGTAAACAGGTAAAAATGTACATCTGACCAACATTTAGTTTCGGCGTGTTTGGCGTGTGTGTGACCACAGTGATCCACAAACTCGTCTCCGGAACAGACAACTCAGAAACAAATTCACAGACGGCAGGAACACAAACACACATGACCCAAAAGAAAATGGAATGACCCTCTTGGTTCTGTTCTTCACGTGAAAACATGGAGCCCCGAACCCATCCGAGCTGTTTGGTGCTGCCCTCCCCACCCTCTCAAGCAGAGACTCTAGGCAGCCGCTCCCTCCAGAGCCGGCAGCAGACCTTTCTCTACCAGGTGAGCCTTCAGGGAGTTGAAGATGTGCAGCTGCTGATCAGGGCGGAGAGCCAGGAGTTGCTGGATCACCTTGCTGGGGTTCGGGCCCCTAAACACACACAAACAAACAAACAAACAAACAAACAAAAAAAAGGGAAGTTAATCTGTCACAGATCTTGTAGGATGAGCAGAAGTGGCTCCAATATTGCTCGCTGTTCAGTTTTAAAACTGAACATTTTGTTTGCAATTGAGGACATTTTGAACTCAAAACTGTGACTTTTGGTGTGTCAATGATTAAATCAGTGCCAATCTTTTCTCGAGGAACTATCTTTCTGTCCGTTTCATTTGTTTGTTTCTTAAAGTGATTCTTCTCAACGAGTATTGTAAGCAAAAGCAATATTTGGTTCTGTTATTTCTTAGTAATTCTTTTTTTACTGTTGCCAGTTTCTTAACCCTTGTGCTATCTTGTGCCTCCGAGGCACGTTAACGTTTGGGAGTGGGGTCAACGGGACCCCACAAGATAGCACAAGGGTTAAATGACAATTGTTGACAAATGACAATAGGTCACACCAGACAATTGTCACTAACGGAAAGCTCCATGCATGTATGAAATAAAAATACAAAAAAATGGTTAAATGTCTGAAATCATCTGGTTCTTGAGGAGCTTGCAAACTGATGCCATTTCTCACAACCCCATAAATGAAACGCTGTGGGTTCACCTGATGAAACTCGCGATGTAAACATTGACAAATGTGGCCATCAGGTACTGGCAGTCAAATCTGTCCATGATGCCGCCGTGGCCGGGAATAGTGTTGGCAAAATCCTGCAAAGGAAAACAAGCCATTGATATCTGCACTGCATTCATAAAATAATGTAAACAAAAACAGTCATCTTACTGAAATAATAATAGTTCTTTATGGTAAACAAAAGTGGTAAAAAGTGTTAATCCTCTAAATTGATCCTTTTTATTAGATTTTGAGTTCAGTCATTTAAAAGATGGAACTGATATCTTGTTCTTTCCACCTAACTTGTAAAAGTTAGTGCAAATTAAATACATACTAAAGTGTCTGTAATGCTTTTTTTAAATTAATTACTACAAAAGTAGAATACAAAAGCAACAGTTTAAAAACCAAATCAAAACAAGAATTTCTACAAAACATGGCATAGGATGTTAGTGAGCAACTCAGAGTGAACTGAATGTATTCACAAACACGACATTCGCTTTTGTCTATCAACTCTTAGAAATGTACGGAGCCCGTGTCCTGACATTAAGATACAAACATATATCTTGTTCCCACAGATTATTATCTTGTTCCCACCGATTATTATCTCGTTCGCACGAAATACTATTCTGTTCCCACAAGATACTATTCTGTTCCCACAAGATACTATTGCGTTCCCTCAAAATGATTAACTCGTGCGAACGCAATAATTATGTCGTTCGAACGCAATAATTAATACGTTCGAACGCAATAATTATTCACGTCATAAGTCATTCACACGGATATGCTCTCTGTACGCCGGCAAAAGCCGCTTTCAGCGGTAACTTCCGTGTCCCTGTGACCAAGGTTTGACAACAAGACCAATGATTGGACAATGATTGGCCGCTAAGCATTCTGGGAAACGTGACGTACAGCTATTGTTGTTATGCTACGAGCTAAAGGTAAAAGCATTAGGCGAAGCAGCCAGCTTAATATGATATTTTTCAGATTTTCATCGAGACAATAACGGATCGACCATTCTTGCTTTTATTTTTACCCCTATTGAATGCTCACAGAGACACGGAAGTAGCGGCAGGAAGCAGCTTTTGCAGCAAGATGACGGAGTGCATACCAGATGTGAATGAACGTGAATACGATGGATGCTTCTGTGCTTTTTAAAATAAATAAATCTGTTCTCTAAACATCCTCCGTGTCTTCAATGCAATTTAATGAGACACACACAGACAGAAATGTGAAGGTATCTGCTGTAAATCTGACTTAAATAAATAACAGGATAAATGATCGGCTAGTCAGTTAGCACGTAGCCTAATATCTCTTGAATGTAAAGCAACTGACTGCTAAAGTTAATAAAAGACAAGTCCTGAATATTATTATTCCTATTCGACCCTAAACTACAATATCAGCTGTCTGTCTGACAACAGACCAGCCAGTTGCCCAAATGCCGGCATACATCAGAGAGCTCTGCGGCTGAGCTAGTAGTAGCCTAGCAGGAGCCATCGTATGACAAAGCAGCCTAGTTATCATAAATCTTTTGATATTTTTCTTATATTCATTGAGATAGTAATAAAGTGATCATTTTTGTTCTTCATGTTCCTTTTTTGAACGAATATGGGTCACAGAGACACAGAAGTTACCGCTGAAAGTGGCTTTTGTCGGCGTACAGAGAGCATATCCGCGTGAATGACTTATGACGTGAATAATTATTGCGTTCGAACGGATTAATTATTGCTTTCGCACGACTTAATCATTTCGAGGGAACGGAATAGTATTTTGAGGGAACGCAATAGTATCTTGTGGGAACGGAATAGTATCTTGTGCGAACGAGATAATAATCTGTGGGAACAAGATATATTTTTATATCTTAATGTCAGGACACGGGCTCCGTAGAGATGGGCTTTTATTGGTGGAGGTGCAAAAAGGCAGGATTAGCACAGATTTTCTTTTATACAGTTGTTGAAACAACGTTTTCTGTGGACTGTCAACATTTTTGTTTAAAGTAAAGCCAAAAGATAGGTAGATAACATTTCTCATTCACAATGTTTACCTGTGAATGAGCGATGGAGCTTTTTGTAGATTGTCATAAAGGTATATTAAGTTACTGATTTCAAAACTTCACTTAGAGCGATTGTGGTTAAAAAAGAAAATTAGGAATCTATCTTTGTTTAATAAAAAGTACCTTAATCTTGAAGGCTCTCTTGAAGCCACTGGCAAAAAATCCACCAAATGGTCCCATAATGGAGGCAAAGGAGGAGAGCGCCACACTGTGGATCTGGAAGGGATACAGGTGCACCGTGGTCTGTGGAGACAGTCAATCCATCAGCACATCTGCAAACTGTAATTTAGACAGGAGCAGTGCTTCACACTCAATCTTATAACAGCATTAAACTCTTTTTAAACTCTAAAGGAACTCCACAGTAGAGTTCCTTTTGTCACTAATTCCACCAGTAAACATCTGCGTTACTGTCAGTCAAGTCTAAACTGTATAAGTCAATAATGGATAAAAATATTCTTGTGCCAACAGACTTTGCATTTCAACGGCAACCATATCCCCAAAAAGTCAAAAAAAAAAACTGGACATCGTTGACTCTTGCAAACTTTTTGGTGTCATTTTGACTGCTGTGAAGCTGAGATAACAGATGCGCATCATGTTGTGCTTCTCAGTTTAACCATCTTCAGACGTGGCATTTTATGACAAATAACTTTGGAAATAGAAATATTATGGATCCTAAATTGTAAAACTGTTGCAGTTGTTTTCAAGCAGTTTCTGTAAAGCAGCTTGGGCCTTAATTGAAACAGGAAACGGCTATACAAGGACACGCCATTTATCATTTACTAGCCTCTTAAGCGATACAGCCAAAGTGTTCTATGGGTAAAGGTATTATTAATGATTTGAACATGTAAAAGCTTTTCCTAAATAAAATGAGGACTGCTTCTACTAACAAATTTGATCTTCCTTTCATGTTCCTTTTCAAGGACCTCTGAAAATGTCGTTTCAACGGAGAACATTCTGGAACTGCTAAGCTTTGTGAGACAGGATTACCAGCATTATTCAATTGTGCTTCTAAAATGGATTTGACCAAAAATCTAACATTTGTTTTAGTCTGTCAATAAATAACACTTCAGGCGAGTCTCACCCATCCGGTGACAGACTCCAGGACGCTGGGAAGCGTGTACTCCTGCAGCTGGAAGAGCTCCGGAGGCTGACAGTCCACCTGGAAGCTGTTGGAGTCGTTGTTGAACTCCACCGGACACACAAAGTAGCGGTACCCGGACATGAAGTAGGAGAGCTACGAGAGAAGGTCTCTGTCAGTCACAGCCCTTTCACTCATTTTTCTGTTCTTCCTCAGACAAACCCTGTGCTTCTTACCACGATGCCGAACACTATAGTAGCGAAGAAACCCCCAATGAAGCCCTCCCACGTCTTCTTAGGCGAGAGCTGTAAAAGCAAGATTCTACGTTATGACACGCAGCTCAGTGTGTTCATTCTTGGATAACTAATGAAAAAAATGGTGTAGCCTAAATTGTTCCTAAAATGTGATATTTTTCCAAAATCTTACAGTCAGTAAGCCATTTTCATAGCCAATTTACCTAACTAAAGTAAGCAGAATGCAGAAGCAATTGTTGAAAAATCCATCCTTCATTGACTTTTGCAGGAATTTGGAGTCTGGATTTTCTTGAGTGACCCACTAAGCAAAGCTGTAGTTACTCTACAAATGGATCTCTAATAAAAATATGTTACATCTCCCTTAAACTGCTATTTACCACTTTCTGTTCAATGAGATTTAAAAAAAAAAAAAGAAAAAGTTGACAGAATCTGCATATTTTAAAGAGAGGAACCCAACCTTGATGAGGGGTGTACGGCCGAAGAAGAAGCCAAACATGTAAGCCATGATGTCATTACAGATCACACAGGAAATGG
Organism: Oryzias sinensis; assembly: GCA_037389245.1. Lineage (NCBI taxonomy): Eukaryota > Metazoa > Chordata > Actinopteri > Beloniformes > Adrianichthyidae > Oryzias > Oryzias sinensis. The sequence continues at coordinate 24,203,289 of CM074495.1, read as the reverse complement.
GGACAATAAACCTTTGCAGAGGGGAAAAAAAGGATGATTTTATAACCCTGTTACTGCTGGGAAAAAAAATCCAATTTCAAAATGACTGGATTTCATTCTGAGAGAAAAAGCAATGTGGAATCCCAGAGGACGCCTCACTCACCAGATCATCCCTTCAAACAGGTTGTGGATGATTAGATGAGACTGAGTGACAACAATCAGCAGAGTCACATGGGTCCAACCGAACTGCAGACATGAAGATGAACCATGTAAGTTTAGAACCTCTGTTCAGAGCAGAGCTTTATAGTAATTCAGAAGAAGCACAAAAGTAAATGAAACATCATGAATTAAATGACGCAGTGACATGAAATTTAGACTCTTGACAAAACCTCCGTGGTGGAAACACTACAGTAATCGTAATAAAATCCTGGATTCTGTAGGATTTAGCAAACTTTTCAGACTATAAAGTGCACTGGAGTCTAAGTTGCACTTTTGGAAGAAATTTGTTTAACAAAACAAGGAAACAAGAGCAGAAATTTCATTTTGAAAGGCAAATCATAATAATAGAATTGATAATAAATATATGCACGCTTCACTACCAACACATCAATGTTTATTTAGCTTGATAAAACATCGGAGGAATCTAATATATGCACACCAACAATGGTTCAAACAATCATAGAATAAAAACATAATCACTTCAAAACACTAAATCCACTGAGGTCTTCATAGTCTAAATTGCTTTTCAACAACTCCACCAGCCCGGCTGCTTCTTCTGTGCTGCTGTCAGTGACAAATCCTGCTACATAGACCTACAGTGCCCTCTAGTGGTTGTTAGTGGGAAAATAACACGCACATGAGCATATTTATCTTTCAAAGAAATTACATATGGGTCACACCTGAGTATAAGTCACATCTCTAGCCTAATTATACAAAAATACGTGTGACTTGTGCTTCGAAAAATATAGTATTTGTAGGTCTTTTTAATTATTATTTAGAATGTTATTTAGAATAGAAGACAGATTAGAACTGTGTCTGTCCTACTTTTCCATTTCCTAAAGAATCTGCTCCTCTCATTAATAACTCAGCCTCCAGGCAGGAAGCCAGGAGGAAGCAGGCAGCCGCTTACCATGTAAAACTGAAGACGGTAGTGCTTCTTCACCAAACTCAACACGAACATGCAGAAACCTGCAAGAGGAGAGCACTTTGAGGTCCGTCATATCGGTTGAAATAGGAAGGTGGAATCATTCAGAAAGTGGGTCATCTTTGGTCAAACTGATTAAATATAGCTCAACCTATTTTAAACAAAGCTCAGGTTAGAGAGCAGTACAGATGACTGGAGACGGTGAGTAAATGGAAAATTCAGACTGGAGAATTTTTTCATTTTTGCTTTAATAAAGGACAGCCAAGTGGAAAAATAGGAGGGCTAAAGACTTTTAAATGAGTTTCTTTTAAGCTGTATGGCAAATCAAAGGACACCTCTGGGGCCTCTGCTTTGAAGACAAATAAGAAAGCGGGGCCTAGTCAAGAGGAAAGAGACAGAGAATCTGTAGGAGTCTTCCTCCCCACATCCTGTTTGACTTCACTCAAAAGTTAAAATAGTTTTACATTACAACTGACATCCTGCCACTCAGGAAGTGAGACATAACTGTTTAAACAGGCACATAAAAGTACTAGTAAACAGGTAGGAAAACAGGTAAAACAATCTTAACAGAATAACATTACTATAGCTTCAACATGTTATACTTTAAATGGTCCAGGTGGGTGAAGACTTTTCTAGCCTTTAGTCGTAAACTGCAGTTGAACTTATTATAAAGTTACATTTTCCAATTTTAGCCAAGCCAACTCAAAAATTAGATTGACTTGGAAAAAGAAGCTGTGTCTAATATTTCTATAAAAGAGCTGCATTTAGTTAGATCTATGTGGGCAAAAGGAAGAATGAAACCACTGAGGTTCCAAGCAGTTAACACAGCACAGCCAGCTCCAATTCTACTTCACAGTTCAGACAGAATATTATAGTAGATAACTTTACGGTGTTACAGAAGACTCTCAAACTCCTTGTATTTTTATTTTATATTAAATCTCTCATGCATTCTAAAAATGTTCTTGGGATGAAGGTTTTTTTACTTTAGTCTTTGCACCTACTGATACTTTTGCTAAACACAATGTAGTGAAGACATAATAAATAGTAAATGGCGTATACTTGTATAATTGCTTTACAGCCACAGTCCTATTTACCGATCCACACACACATTCACACACTGATGGCAGCTCCACTGCCAAACACTGGCACCAACCTATAACCAGCAGGAGAAATGTGGGGTTCAGCTTCTTGCCCAAAGACATTTCTGTTGTGGTTTGGGTTCTGTTTTCCTTTAATCCAACTTCCTGTCTTATTTTGAAAGTTCTCCCTGCCTGACTTAGTTTGAGTTTGCCTTCCCTTGTCCCATTGTTTAAAAAAAAATCGTACAACGTGATTTCTGAATGTTCAGATTCTGTCTCTCACTGTGGAAATGCACCTATGATGAAAATGTTAGACCCTCCATGTTTTCTAAGTGGGAGAACTTGCTATATCGCAGGGTGATCAAATACGTATTGACCTCACTGTGTGTCTTGTCACTACCCTCCTCTTGTGCTGGTCCTTACTGTCTGCTACCCCGTTTCTCTGTGTACCCCGTTGTTTCCCTGCTTGGCAGCTCCTTTTGTTATTTTAAAAATCCCTTGTTTCTTGGAGCCACCTGCCTCCCGTCTCTGCATTTGGGTCCTTCACCAACCTCACGACGTAACAATTTCGACTCATGCGCGGGCAAGGCAGGAACCAAACCTGAAAACTTCGACCAGAGATGGACCGCCCTACCTCTGCATATAGGCCGCAAAGTTGTGTAAAATTTTTGTCGATAGATCAGAAAGAAAAGGACGAAACGATCAAGAGTGAAGAACTTCTCCATGTTTATATGCACCCCATGTTTCACAATATGTTTACTGCGTTTACCTGTGAGGTAGAGGGCGAAGGAAATGAATCGATGATATTTGCTGAGGATGCGGAGCGGTTCTTCTCTTTGTACCAACGTGAAAAAGTAATCTGTAACCGTCTCTCCGTAGAAGAAGTAGTTCACGCACAGTAGAAAGTACCTGCAGGGTTGAAGGAAAAGTCCTCACTGGAACAGACTGAATGAACATGGCTATAGAAATCCTGTTAAACTGATTGACAGAAAACCAAAGAGTTAAAGAGTAATTTCCGTGTTTATAGACACAGTTTGTGTTTATCAGGATTTCTAGATCTCACAGGACGGTTTAAATCAGGACTCTGTGCTTCACGCTACAATCAAGACTACAGCAGCTGAAACTCAAAGAGCTTTGACGATTCCTGCATTTATCTGCTGATTAGAGAAATAATCTACAAAACTATGCAAGCTAAACCAAGACAGACCAGAAAACAAACCTCAGGACGTCTGCAACAAAACAAACATGAAACACTGTGAGAGCCAAGCCACCATGAACATTTGCAGCATCAGACGCGCATGCTGGAGTCATGAGACAACAACGCAGATATGCGTGTCCTTACCAGCTCAGCGTCCTGAACCAGGGCAGGTCGTAAGAGTGGTACACACTGTAACCAATCATGATAATTTCATGGAAGCACTTGATCTGAACGCAGAGGACCTACAGCGAGAAACAAACAACATTAGCACAGGATAAAACTATGAAAACATTTCAAACTAGAAACGTAAAATTCTTTGTAGAGGTTTTAAGAAAAGGAGGTATGTTTAGGTGGACATACCATTGACTGGATATGAGAACTGGACCAAGGGAAATGACTTACTTCCGGCCCCAACCAAATGAAATCAATTAACTCGCCATTTTTCACATTATGGACACGGCCATATTGGAAGTGAGCAGTAATTGGTCCACGTCAGTCCAAGTCAGCATTTCTGTGGCAACCACTCTCACCAAACAGAAGCGAGCTCTGAAGAATCAAACTTTTCAATCGTTGGGTAAAGGTACCCCTAGGGTAGTAGCAAGAATGGTTACTTTGACAAATCTATTGACTGAATAACAGCTGTTTATTTCTCAAAGAAGTCTATGGGATTTCGGTTTCTTGGAGCCAGCGGCTACTTCCTGTTTGGAATACCAGAGGAGAAGGATCACTCAGTCCAGTTTTCATATACAGTCAACGATTAATACACCTGTAAAAGGCGAGACAGCAGCACTAGGTGCAGAATTAGGTTTGTCCAAACAGTGCGAGTTATCAAAGAGAATATACTGTTCATTTGTTAAACCAATTACTTCATTGCCGTTTTTGATCACATTTTCCAGCTGGATTTTATTCCTTAAGTATTGTGTGCGTTGGTAGCAGTTAATCAGGAAGTGTTTGTGCTGCCTGATGGGCTCAGTTTGTACTCACAATCATCATAAGCACCATGGGGCCCAGGTAGATGATGAAGAAGAAGAAAGTGATCATGGCGAGGGTGAATAGGCCTCTCACCCACCAGTTCTTCCATCTAAAGAAAGCCCAAAGGAATCAGTAAAATACTACCCGATATTTGAAATTTAAATCAGTCAATAATGAATACTAAAAAATGTCTCTCGCATCCATTGATTTTTTTAACATCTATTTACAGCAGTTTTTTTTTTTTTTTTTTGCTAATGCTCTGCATCTGTTTTTCTCACAGGCGCTTATTCATGCTGCAGTGATACCCGAGGCCATACACACAAAACATCTAATATCGACAGTCTACACATACAGACCTAGATGTGTGTGAGTCATATTAGCTTTTTAAGGAAGCAGGAGCGATGCCTTTGTGTGACTCACACATCTGCAGCAGAGCTCTTGTGTTGCTCAAAAGAAAAGAAAGGCCATTTCTCTTGGTTTTGAATAGAAAAAACCTGCTGCACAACTCAGAACAGTACCTCTGGATGTAAGAAAATCTCTGAAGATACTGCACATATTGTACAAAGAATGTTTAGTCCTTGAGAACAGAAGAATCTCTACTTTTCTCTTTAGAATTTACATTTAGCTGTAGGGTTCTCAAACTACGGGATGCAGCCACTATGTGAGATTTGGGCTGGTGTAGGCAGCTGTACAAGTGAGGAAGGCTACCATAAACAATAAAAGCAGCTACTGGCTAAACGTGCATTTCAGACCGGGGTAAAGTTTTTTTTTTTTTGCTTAAGAAAATATCTATTGAATATTGTTTTTGACTATTCAGATAAAGCAAAATGAATTTGGTGGCGTCTGTTTCAGACTCAACATTAAAATGAAAAAGCAATATTTCAAAATGCTTTTTTATTTTATACTTAAAACCGCTTATTCTGTGTCATAATTAAAATGAAAATGCAAAGTCGGGATTGCATTTGCATTTTCACATCCACCCTGCAAACATCGTCTCAATAATCATTTAGAAAAAGCATTTCCAGCAAGGAGGCGGGGCGAAGACGTCACTGCTTTCTCCACTGAAGTTGGCTTGCGATTCACAGGTTCTGATTCGCGAGGGCACTAAAGGAACATTCAGCTGCATTTTTCGCATGAGGATCACCTAAAACCGGGTCCTGTTCACAAACCGCTGGACCTGGACTGCTCAAACCTGGATTCCTGGATCTTAATGTGAAAAATGCAGCGGAATGTTCCTTTAGTGCCCTGTGAAGCTGTAAATCTCAAGCCAACTTTAGCGTCGTGATCGAGCAGAGCATGCCCTTAATAAAAATCATAACTGTAATAAAAGCACATAATGAAGATATTCTCCTGCAGCTTCGCGCTGAGTTAGTGTTGGTCCAACCACCAAAGGTTTACCACGGTGAAATCTGCTATCTGTTGATGGGGCTCCAGCTGTCATCGAACAGCAAATTCAGCGCGAAGCTGCAAATAAATTTGTAAATATGTGGGAGTTACATCAGTCTTTATTTTTGTTCTGGACACCACTGGAAACACAAATTCATATGTTGGCTTTTCAGATCGCGGCAGCATTTCCGCCTTCGGCGATCATGATCGGGAGCTTCGCGCTCCGCTATGCGGAGGCAGCTGCCGGTCCGAAGAAAAAAAGCTTGTCCGCGGTGCGTCCGAAGGCGGACCGCAGAAGGCGGACATGCTGCTACGTAGTCCTGAGAAACTGTGTACCCGCTCATCCGCCTGAGCCACTGCCGCCCATTTTAAACTTCTTGTACCACTAGCACTAACAAGATCTGTTTCCTTTAAAACAACTACATTGGTTTTTACATTTCTTTTTAGAATTGTACAGATAAAAAGTATTGAAGGATTCAAGATGTTTTTTTTTTTCTTCATATTTTTGGATGTGTTGACAGTTGGGGCTGTTGGAGCAGAGAAGGCATTAAATTAAGTATTACGTAAATCCAGTAGTCTGGAGGCAAAGACTGTTTGTGTATGTGTGGATCGATAACCCACATTCAAACTGTTCTTGGATCGTTGGCCTACCTAGAGGAGAGTCCAGAAAGAGCCTTGTTCAGAACTTCGGGTGTGTCATCAGCAGAGACTGGCACTTCTGGGATTCCCGAGTCCACCTTGGACTCGCTGTCTGACACTCCATCTTTTTCGGCCTTCAGCTCGCTGTCTGAAGTCTAAACACCACAAGCAGGAAAAAATGCAAAAATGCATCAGGTTAATTTTTAAGTGATCTATATTTGTTTAGTTTAAATCCCTTCTGTAAGAAACATTTTCCTAACCTAACAAAATTTGCATTGGACATTTGACATGTGAATTTGGTAGGGATGCCCAGTCCAACTCTGATGTGTGATGGTTGTTTCTGTTCATCAACTTCATAAGCAAGCGGTGCTCAAAATAAAGATTTCTGGTCTGTAAAGGAGTAAAAGCTGCAACATGCAAACTGAGCATTAAATTAGTACCGGTAAGTACAAAAACACACAACCTCTACAAACTTGTAAAGAACACAAAGTGAATTAACATGTGTAGCTCTGACCAAAAAAATCCTAATGTCTCTTAATTTGCTTTCTATCCATCTGATTTATTTATTTAAAGTCCGTATGCATGCCTGCATCTCGCCTACTTATCTTTACGTGTTGCTTAAATGTTATTTAAAACCTTACACCTGCTGCATGCCTGTATTAAAAATATGTGCATCTACGACTTGAATATTTTGGTGCGGGCTACCTGCGTACCCCGTTTGCCCCTTTTCCCCTCACATAAAGCCTGTATCCGAAGGGCAGATGTGACTAAGAGGATTTTTGTTCAAAAATGGGCAAAGCAAAAAGATAAATAATAAGTCAATGACAACAACCGAAAAGATGTTTTGATTTAAATGGTAATTTTTTGTGAAACAATTAAACTTAAAAGACAAACATTTTGTGAACATGGTATGAAAGACAATCCCTAACAGGGATTGGATGTGTTGCACAAACATCAGGTTTAGTATTACATGTGAAGCAAACTGGAACAAAAGTGACAGCGCATGCTGGGATGTGCGTGGGAGGCAAAGCACTACTTCTGATTACCTCTTTACTTTCTGGTGATTTCTCACAAGCAAAGGTTAACTAATTGAGGGATTTCCTGAAATAGCTTGATCTCCATGGTAGCGAGGACAAGCAGGTCTCATCAGATGGTGGCAGCTACATCTACTGTTACAAAACAGTTTCCATCTCCCCCTTTTTCACCTATTGCCTCCCCTTCTGGTCCCTTTAGTCCTTGTGACCAAATAAGGCTTGGAGTTGTCGGCTTGCATTCATCCAGCAGATGGTTGACATGTGGTTTTATAACTCTCACGCGGAGAGGTTAACAAACCTTTAAATGTGCTGCACATTTCCGACATGTAAAAACACCCCGTCTTCAGTTATGGCCTGTGCTTTATTTGTCCACATAACATTAGTAACAAATAAAAGTATATGGTGCTCAACTTTTAATGTTTACAAAGATCGATACCGTTTCCATTTGAAAAATATGCTACTTTTAAATTATATGATCTATAGCGAGACATGAAAAATCAGTCCCAGCAAATATATTTATTATCAGCTAATTGAGTTTGTGCTAAGAACCTTTTAATTTGTAAAACAAAAAGTCTTTGATGAGCCAAATTGTCTTCAAGATACAAAACTGTATTTTCCAAAACATTTTTACTTTTCTCAACATGCAACACTATCAGGAGGAATCCAGAAGCACACACACACACACACACACACACACACACACAAAGCCTTTTTCTGTCTGCTGGTATCTATGGAAACAGTTTCCGTCATCCAGGATGCTTGGGTTAAAAATAGGCGCGCTTTTCACTTCCAGGCTCCTCCCTTTTCGTGTTGCGTTGTACACCAGCTGCAACTTTACCATCTCCTGTGGGTTTCTGAACAGACACAATATCAACAGGCCTTGACGGGATCAGTCTGACACCAGACTCTGCTTTGACACTCAGAGGGAGAGACCTTCACAGATTAAGCTAAACTAATCTAGTGACAACTGAGATGTTTTACACAACAAATATTGCAAGTTTAACGCTAGACTGAGTGATAACAACAGCGATCACATCAAAAAACATATGACAAGGACGAACATTGATTCATTTAGGGGTTATTTTCCCCGTTTGTATTCTTTCCCAGCAATTTTAATAAAATTTTACTTTTAGAAAAAGTTTCAGTCCTCTTCAGATACTTTAGGTCTCAATCGCCTATTAACCTTCCTACCACTCTATTGTCATTGATCTACAGTTTCTGATTTACTTCACCTGCTAACACCATGAAACAAAGATCAGGTTTCAGCAATCTCTCAGTCTACATGCAAATCCCTTCAGAATGGATGAGTCAAACCCTCGGTGGTAGTACTAGTGTTTGAGTTTGTGTTTTGAATCACAGGGATTACAACACACACACATCAATCAAATAAACTGGAAGGAAATATACAGGCAGTGTCTGCGAGATGTGTTCAGTCTTGCAGCGATGTGTTTTAGATGATGCGTTCACTGCTCTTCAATCTGCTTTAAGCTACTTTGCGGTAATGAGAAGTCGTCTCACCCCAGAGAGAACCACGCATCCATCAAACCGTCACCACACCCATTTGTGGTCAAAACTTGGGCACATCTCGGAAATCACTTCCATTAGTCCTGAAAGCTGGGGCCAGAGGCTTCATTCTGAACAGCTTTCCAGCTTTGCAGGCTTTTGATTTTCAGCAAATAAGTCAGGGTACCATCAGCAAAAGGCAAGTTAATTCAATTTAATTCAATTGTATTCATATAGCCTAATATCACAAAGTGAAAATTGTACAGAAATCTAAAATCAGTCATAAAATACAATATCTGATTTCTAAACTAAACCACACAGACTAAGCTAAACTGGCTATCCTGCCCTTAGACCTTCCTGATTTAGAGAATCTGAGATCGAGTCTTTTTTTATTCCTTGACAAGCCCCCAACTTATAATGGGGTTCATGATCAAAGCAGTATACAAAATAAACTACCAATGTTTATAGCCAAGCAGTAATCACTTTTACCCAACTCCATTGATTTAAAAAAGATGCAAAATAAAACAGGAGACATCACTTTAAAAAAGTGGGAGTTCCCTCCCTACAACTTCAACAGTAAACTTAAACTGTAACCAATGATAGCATTGCCCCCAGATGCCTGAGGTCCTGTCCAAAGCCCCACTAACCCTCAACAAAAGGCCCACAACTAGGGCTGCACGATATGAGCAAAACTTGTGATATGCGATATTAGTGAGCAATATTGCGATGACGATATAATTTGCGGTATACAAACAAATCACAAATGACCCTCATTGACGTAGGAGGCAAACATCGAATATAAAAGGGCTCATCTGATTGGTCAACAAAGTAAAGGGGTCCATCCGAATGGTCAAATGTATCAAGGGATTTATTTGATTTGTTATATGCTTCAAGTTGCCATAGGATTGTTTTAGCACATTTAAGGTAACCATTTATCGCGATTTTAGCTGACTTTTGTGATATGGATATAGCACTGCTTGATATTGCGATAACGATAAATTTGCGGTATATTGTGCAGGCGACTACCCGCAACCAACAAATAATCCTGAGCATCACTCATCACTCCCTTCAAAAGTGTTCTGGGGCCACATCAAAGGCATCCGCCAGGCAGTTCACCATCCAGCCCCATCTAGCCAAACCCCTGCCCCAAGGAAGAGGGCCCTGGCAGCACCCAGAGGTCCTCAGAAGGAAGAAGGAGCGGCAAACCAAGACCGGTGGAACTCCAGTCATCACGCTGTTGGTAGAAAAATTGAGAGGCACCGTGGCACGTCATGCAGATGTAGGGATCTGAAAACAGCCCCTCCGTGGTGCACAAACACCCTTCCAGCTCAGATGTAATATGATCCCCAATCAGTTGTGGGTTTCCGTCCTAACCCAAATGAACAAGGAGGCGCTTTGTTCATGGATCCAACATGCCCAGAATAACCATCACTCTCTACAACAATAGGGGACAGAGGTTCACCGGTGATCGCCCTTCACATTCATTCAGTATGTGTGTTGAAAGGATTGAGCATGTATGCAGCAGGGATGCAACCATTCACTTTTCAATTCAGTTCAGACCTCGGTTTTTGGGTCATGGTTTTGTTTTGGTTTAATATATGATGTGTATACTAAAAAAAAAAAAAAAAAAAACTATGAATTTAGAAAAATCTTTATTTTTTAGTTTGCTAATAAGCAAATAATGACAATAAACCTTTCAGTGGGCTCATACTAAGCCTTGTGTAATGTAATAAAACAATAAATAACAAATCCTTCTTAAAATAAGCAAACCAATTGTTTGACACTTTCATTGTGACCAAAGTGGTATACAGTAGAGATACAACGATTCACATTCCCCACAATTATGCAACAAACAGCTCAGTATTAAACAGAGAATTGTGGCATCCCCTAGTATGGACTGAAAAGTATAATTAAGAGTAGAACATTTCGACCCTTTTTGAGCATCAACAGTACGTTCTCCTAAAAGCATTGTACAAATACTGATTATTGTCATTGCATAAAGGAGTTTGGGAATTAAATGGATTTGAAATTCAGGTAAAGAAAAAACAATTTAATGGAATAACTATTTGTGTATGAGTAGCTACACCAAGACTTACAACAACAAGAAGTTGTACTTTACATTTACTGCAAAGTACCTGCTAAATACCAAACGTATTCCTTCAATCTGAAAGACAAAGTAATCGATGAAGATAAATCAAAAGGCTTTGCTTTAAACAAATTAGTCCAGTGCTTTATGGGTAATTTGGATCATCCTGAATAAACGAGACTCCATTTTTGTTTTAGCCAGGGGCTCGTCTTCCCTCCAGTGGATGAAACACAAAACACTGTTGCTGCCCCAATTTTTCACACAGCAGTGTCGTTGTTGTTGTTGTTGTGGTTGTTGTTGTTGTAGCATTAACCAAAATCAAGCTAATGCTGCTTCACAGGCGGGAACGAGATCTGCAGGCTAACGGCTTTGCAGCGACACAAATAAGGATAAAAAAAATTATGAACTAAGTGAAAAATTAAATCGATTATCATGATGGACTTTTTCAACAAACACGCGTCACAACTCAGATCATGGAAAACCCATATTCTTATTTACCTGGCAAAAACGGACAATAAATAACATATTTACAAGGAAAATATTTTTGTCTCCATGAAACATCATGGTTCTAAAAATCGGCATAGATTGGAAAAAGGAACAAGCGCCACGATATTTTGCTATACTTTTATGCAACAGCCCGTCAGAACAGAGCATCCGTCCGATTAAGTGTGGTGGTAAAATAAAAATCAAAAGAACCTTTTATATGACTTATGACACAACCTTCAAAACAACTGTTAGAACAAGACCGAGGGGTGAATTATTTAGTCTACAGCTAATACGGACTGCTCCGTTTTTGTTAGCGTTAGCATCGTCCTAGGATGTCAGGACCACGTCTGGCTAACGTTACCTTGTCCTCTGACGGCTGCTGCTGTAACGTTGACTCGGTGTCTTTGGCTACGCGGTGCCTGAGCTCCGACATCTTAGCGGATGGAAGCCCGACAAGAACAACGGAAGTGTCTACAAGGCTCCAACCGGGATGGGTAATCTTCAGCTGAGCTAGATGTTGAAAGCAACACTTTTTTTTCCTACTTCCAATATCAAATCGTTGACAGACCAGACAGTGTCTCGCAGCAATAAACTATACGGAGGACTTCCGCTTTTCAAAATAAAACAGTTGATCACGTGCCACCCTGAAAAAATAAGTGTCTTAATACAACTAATATCCTTACAAAATTACTAAATCGTTTAATCTGTTGCTCATTATACTTTTATTCTATTGAAATAACGATATAATCTGAAAAAGTAATTTTTATTTTCAATTAGTTCAAAACCTTCAAAATTCTGCATGTTTGCTCTGAGTCAAACATGTGGTCCTTTTTTGTAACTATACAAAAGTATTTATTTCAGAGAGAATTACTAGAGTAGAAATCTTTTTTTTTACAAACTGCCTCTTTCATAACAACATGCAATCATTGAACAAACTCTTACAGATTAAGAGGGTACATCAACTGGCTTCAACATACTTCCTCAACAGAAAGAGCAACAAGTCTTCGATCAATATTGATTTTGGCTGAAGTCCAAAAGGTAGAGACCATCCAATAGACAAATCCCATTCCTGTATGTCCAGTCACCATTTTCCTCAAGGCATTTTCTGGCAATCTGTGAGTCCTGAAGCTCCCTGTGTCTCCAAAACACATTCCGGCATCTCAAGTACAAACCCTATTTAACTGTTTTTCAAAAAACTCAAGTGAGGACTTGAAGACCCTTTGGGTTAAGAAAGTTCTTGTTAACTTTTTGATGGAAAGGTGTAGCTACCTGTATGCACTTTCTCATTTTTAGGTTTCTGGAGGTCATCAACACATGTGAGAAGTCAGGGATGATAAATAAAAGCTGAGACATCCCCATAATGTTTCACTATACTGTACATCAATATAAAGGTAATGACAAAAGACAAATTCAACTGAATCCTTTAATTTCCAAATTTTAGAATTTATTTTTCCTCAACTTTAAGATTATGCAGAATTTGCAGAGGGAAATACTCGGTAACACTAAATATGCCACTTTTTTCCCACTCATAACTATGAAACACAGGCTTTAAGACTGTGTCCTATTTATCCATAGTCCAGTTTGAGCTATCAGTATTATGACTTTCAGAGATCTTGGCTTCTAACCTGAGCCAAAGCATTCTACACAATGACCTTTATTTACATCATTTTGTTGATTTAACTTTGCATGATGGGTTACTTGTATTTACAGGTCAAACAGAAACAGGTTACATCCTGAGCTGATAGGAGTAACCACTGAAACAAGTTTGTTTATTTAACCACTAAGTCTGGAGTTTGGGTTTTTATCTTCTCTTTGCTTGGGCACAGCTGCATATCTAACCAGGTATAGGAACAGAATTAGAGTTTCGATTAACCCTATATCCTTTTATATCATATTTGGTACACACATTTTTGAGACCTCTCTTTCATCATCATGATCAAAACTTTCCTTATGAACCAATTGATGTTCCATGTTTATATGCCCGCAGTGGATTATCATTCTGAGACAGTAGAAGGGCTTTTCCTGCTCATTTTAAAATGTCTGTTTCCATGAAATCTGAAAAAAACTTTTAGAAAATTAAAAATTGAAAAACTTTATGGTGAGAAGAATTTCTCTATTGTTCATCATTATTTTAAATTACTCCTTTTTGTATTGCAAGAATGCAAATTTTGTTGATATCTAGTCATTTCAACACAGTCACACCATGTTACAACTGTGAAAATCAAATTTGAGACAGTGGGTAAATAAGGTATTTTTTCCTAAACACTCATGTCAATATTTTTGCATCTGAAACTAACATTATTGTCAGCAAAAATGTAACAAATCATTATAATTGATACTATCTATTACTAATAAAAAATGGTATATCAACACATTGTGTAGATTTCATCTTAATTTAAAAAACCTAGATTTTTCCGTCATTTCTTTTATGTAGTAAACTTTACAGGGTAAACAACCCTAGAGGGCAAGACTAGCACAGGAAATATTAGCTAACAACATTTCCAGATCCACTTTAACCTTAATCTAACCTGGTTGCTGAAATATTTAGACAAATCACCCCAAAGGAACTGGTAAACAAACTCAAACATTTCCTGGTTAAGTAAGTTGAGGTGGATATCTGTAAAAAAAAACAAAATTATATTGATAAAAATTACTTCCAGGGTCAAACAATGTCCCTTTTTACATTCCTGTTTACTGGGTTACAAAGTTTTGATTGCCACAGCAAGATATGCAAAATACTTTTAGTGAAGTTATTGTTTTTTGTTTTCTGGTGTTGTATATCTGGCTTTTTAGAGGCATAAAATTTACACTCTGGGCATCCTAATAACTTAAAGATCAGCAGGAAGTAGAAACATCAGGCTCTTTAACATGAAAGCAGAAAGAATTATTACTGTAGATGAGGAAACATCCTGTTCATTTGTCTGTTAGACCAGGATCTTAGCAACACAGCTGATGATAAGAGGATGAGGTTTGTTTGTGATCAGCAGGTTGGTTCCCTGCTGCTTCTCCTCCCTCCACTGCAGCTGAGACACAGCCACACCCTACCAACAAAGATAGAAACAGCTGATTCCGAAATGTGAACAACCTCAACGAATGCTCTGTGTAGATAAATAGAGCTTTTTAGTTTTTCCATGTGGATCTCGCTTGAATTACAGGTTACAAGATGCTGACAACAGTTCTCTATAATCCACAATTGATTTACATTTAACCACATTGGGCACATGCTTATAATCTTCATAAATGTCTTATCTGTCTCTAAGGAAATTTTTGATCACATGAACTCAATTCATTTGGAGTGAAGGCATACTTTGGTCCTTGTCTTTCACTCCCACATAGACTAATATACCCAAAATTCACATATCATTTAAATCAATATAGATAATAGTGTAACTATTTTATGTTTATGTTACAAATGTCCAGCTTTTTCTTAAATGCAGGGATACGTGTTTTTAACCAAAGAGTGGAGCTTCAAATGCTGTTGCAGTTTGCATTTCCACCAGTAGATGTCAGCAAACTTCCACTTTACTGTGGCCTGCATTTGCATAGTCAGCTCCAGTTCTGCCAGCATCCAGTTTCTAAATATTTAATGAGACCCAGTTGTTGCAGCAAGCATAGAAAAAAGGTTAGTATTGCAGCCCAAATGTAAGAGTTTAGTAGAATGTTCTGCCACAGTGATGGGGGGCGTTTTGGATTTGGTTTTGTTAACCCCCCCTTTTTTTTCTTTCACTAGTTTTCTTAATTTCTTCCTTTTTTCTGGACTTTTCTTTTCTCTTATTTTTTTTGTTTATTTTTCTTTTCTTTTTATTAATTTTTATTGATGATTTTCTATTCTTTTAAGTTTTATTTCTATCCTTTTTATTTCTCTTTATTTATAGGCTACCTGGTATGTCTTGTTTTTCATTCCACATTTTTTTCTCAATTAACCTTTAAAGTAATCTACCTTCTGTTGTTCCTGAAATATTCCCTGAATAACTAAGTACAAGATTTTATTTTAATTTATTTGATAACTAAGAATGAGTCATATTACATGACTTAAATCAAATCGGCTAAAGAAAGCACTTTCTGCATTTCTTTCTTTCATTATGGCCAGAAATGAACTTTATTTACAAGCTGAGTCTGTTGAGTGTATTTTTTAAAGCACAGTTGCAGGTGAAACAGCTCATAAAGTTATCATGGCACTGTGCACTTACACAGCCCCCCACCCAAGGATTAGGACTGCAGTAGATGTGAGTGGTTCATCCTTGCTGCAGTGCAGACGCTGCCAACACGCACAGACACTGCCATCAGCCCCATCATGCTGTCTGTGACTCCACCGTCCTGAGTCTGCTATGCTGTTTATGCTTGCTGCTCTTGAGGCAGGCAGCCCAAATTTTGGCAGGGACTCTTCAGTGGCTGCTCCAGAGCTGCAGGGCTCTGGGACATCTGCAATGCAGAAGTCTATATATAGCAGTGGAGTTTTAGGGAGAGGGTGGGAGACACAGACAGACGGAAGGATGGAGGGCGGACAAAAAAAAAAAACAATCAATGAAAGAGTTGTCCACAGGCTGAAAATAAGTTATGTCACAGCAGTGAACTTTTATTTTGGACTAAATGAAAAAAAATTCTCATTAAAAGCCACTGAAATCAACAATCTCCGATTGAAAGTACACATAGGAAGAAGGTACTTGGAACAAGGGCCCTTAGAAAAGTCTTTACCAGTACTATATGTGTTTAATTTTTACATGTTTGCAAACCATACATAACCAGAAAAGGACAGAGTGGTTGTTAAATGCTGTAGTTTAAGATTTATTGCTTTATCACACAAGCTCCCAAGAGAGCCGCAAGCCAGGGAGGTGGAGAGGAGCGGTTAAATTATGAATGCATCTCCACAACAACAGAATCTGCTGACAGCACAGCTCAGCACACAGGCAGGTAGCAGCCTCACGGCCAAATGAAGGGCAGGGTCCACCGTCCGCTGACCCACCGAGCTGCTGCTGATGGATCACACTTTAGAAATTTACAACAAATCCAGCACGTGACCCGCTCTCCACCCCACTCGTCACCTCAGAGCAAACATGCTGAGTTATAACTCCGCAAGCCTCTGAGGACAAATGATCATCAATCGTGCCGGGTTCAATATAACCCAGAGGGGTGGTGATATCACACACAGGTCATCAATCTATCCCAGGCCCACACAGAGTCAAACAAGATAAACAACCATTACAAATCCCTCAAGCATGCATGTTTCTGGACTGTTGGAAGAAGTGCACGGAGAAAACCCTTCACAGGGAAAGACCATGATCAGGTTTCACTCTGGAACCTCACAGTTTTATAACTAACAGTTAAGAAAACGTTCATATGAAAAAAATGTAATAAAATATACTGCCTGGAGTTTAGAAAAAAATCTGAGGTTTATTTCACTCAACGTTTGTAGAATTATTGCAAAATGTGGAAATAAGAAATGTGGATTTTAAAACTTCTTTCTTACAAAAATCCTTTAAAGCTTTCTGCAGCAATGTGTGACTCTTGACAGTTTATATTGATTGTCTCTCAGTACTGATATTCCTTTTGCCAATATTTTCCTTTCACACACATTCACACATGGACACCGCCATGCCTTATTTAGTGTATTATTGATTGTAAATGGCCACATCCTATCCTCAATCTAAACTCCCTTAATCCTTGGCCGGGGCCTCAGACATCACATTTGCCCCCAGGCAGCTCTGGGACTCAAAAAATACAGCAGTCAGCAAGTAGGGAAGCAAACAGATGGACCTGCATGGCACCTGGCATCCATCTCAGCCAAAGACATCTTTCTCCTCTGGCTTCAGGCATGTGATGTGGAATCCAAAGTAACACCTTAAAGACTTCATCCAGCTTCCCCAGGAGAAATCGACTGCAGCAGAGAGGCTTATTAGACTGTTAAGGCAGGCAGAGCAATGATGAAAAACTCATCTTTTTCCTTTCTTCAGACCTTTAAAATATATTTACTAACCCAACAGAAACCCAAGGGGAGTGTAGAAACGTTTGAAATCTACCACAAGAAATGATTCAATAGCACGATCAGTATTAATGTATATAAAGCCATGACAAAGCCTGTCAGTCTATCTTCTGTCCAGGCTATGACTGACCACCCAAAAACATTTCTGGATTTCGTTGAGAGGGACCTGGCTGCAGACAAAATGGTACCTGAGGTAAAAGCTTAACTTTTACTGTTTACACCTTAACCCTAACCCAAAAGTATTCAGAATTGTAAAAAAAAAAAAAAAAAAAAAAAAAAAAACATTGATTGAGCTTAAATTTGGGAAAAATTGTAACTGTTATCATTACCAGTTAAAATAAAGGTTTTTTTAGAGCAATATGGGGGACTTTCAGTTCTGGTCAAGGACTTTTGGCTCTGGCCGTTGATGTCAGCAGCCAGATCTAAATGATTTCTTTTGATTCCATATGGATCACTTGTTAGTTTGAATCATCTGCAAAACTCAAATCACTTTGAGCTGGAGAAGAACTGAAGCAGCATGGACTGTCACAACACCAACACTGTGTTTTATTGTTAAAATGATTTCACATGATGACTCCAGATTTATTTCATTTACCATGCACAAATCCCACAATAGTAAACCTTTGTTTGATCCGTCTTCAGGACATTTGTTTTAATGCTTGTGTCTGTTTTGTCATCATGAGCTGAGTCTTTGTTTACTTTTCTGTGGACTACTTTGGTTCAGTCTATTTCTCATTGTTAAATCATGAACTCTAACTGTGAATGAATCATATGAGGCCTGTAGTTAAAGCAATGTTGTTCCATGACTTTCATTACCTTATAAATCATTTTGTGTTCTTCAATGACCCACTCCAATGAAAATGGCGTTTTAACTATGTTCTTGTGTAATTTTTCTCATGATGGAAGACATATATAAAGAAAATTAAACTAAAAATTGAATTTGTGAGTACTTTTATTTAAAAATGTTTGAATCAGGAGGAAACAAAAATGCCATTTGAAAAATGTAGCTGTGACGTTATGTAGAAACTACGACTGACAGGCCACACACTCCCTGCTTTGCTCCATCCAGATCCATCCAGAAAGTACTTTATTAAAATCCAATGGTTTGACCAAATGACCCTAACCTGTGGTGTCCCCCAGGGGTGCATCTTGGGACCTCTTGTCTTTAATATGATTTTTTTTAGTATATGATACCACATCTAATTTGCTAAATCCCTTTTGGGGTCAAACTGGAGCCTGCCACTGTTGGGTGCACAGGAAGTACACACTTTTTCCAGTCAATTGCAAGAGCACAACAACACACATGCACATTGACACCTAGGGGACTAAGTATAGTAGAAATATAGAGTGACCAACTGACCTAGAATGCATATTTTTGGACTGTAGGAGGAAGCTGGAGTGCCAAGAGAAAACTAAAACATGCACAAGGAGAACAGTGAACCAGTCTTCTCGATGTAAGCCAAGAGCACTAACCACTACACCACTGTGCAGTCCTTCCATACCACAATTAGGCACAGTTATGCTTTGGTGCAATGCCTTTTTTTGGCTAAACACAGAACAGACTGAGAAGATCATCTTTGACTGAGAAAAGAAGAGAAATGTTAACAATGTTAACATTCAATGTCTCTAAAATCTGCAAATCAGATTAGAAGCAAAAGGGTTATTATGGACTAACACTTCAACTTCAATACTCATATCAAATCTATTAAAGGATCAACATTTGAAAATTGCCAGAAGCAAAGGCAAGCTGTTCTAGCGAGACCTATAGAAGCTCTAATCACTCATTTATCTCAAGCATGTTAGGCTTTTGTAATGGTCTGCACCCTGGACTCAGATGAGAGGCTGTAGTAGTTCATCCAGATCCTGACAGAGAAAGTATGATCACAACAGTCCTGTCCTTCGATTTTTGTACTAGTTTCCCGTTCCTCAGAATACAGAAAAACAACGTGCTTCAAAATAGTTCTGCTCGAGAAGAGTACAACTCTCTTCATGGCTTAGAACTAAAGTACATGTCTGGTATGTTGGTTCCATAGTAAGGAAATGCCTTTTGCTGGTGCCCAGAGCCAGAACTAAACATGTTGAAGCAGCGTCTCAGTTTCATTGAGCTAAAATCTGAGAATGCCTTTCTGATTATAGAAAAATACTCATTCTTAGATACATTACTCTTGTTTGACAGGGATTTTTGCTGAAGATTAGAAGTTTAGTGTTTTATTTATAATTTTCGTGTATGTGCTTTTAATTAGTTCTCTTTTCTGTACAGCACTTTGTGTGTTGTGGATAGACTGTGCTCTCCCTTCTATTTCAAGTAATATTTTATCCATTCGTGTTCTGTTCCCACATGGCTCCTGAAGCCTGTTCCATCGTGACATCAGGGTGGGCCAGGTTTACTTGTCCATCACAGGGTTAATAATAATAAATAATATTACGTTTTATTTATAAGGCGCCTTTCTGGGCACTCAAGTTCGCCGCACAGCATGTATACAGTGTAAAATCAATCAGCCATATCAAGTCAGTAACATCAGCGGCATTTTACCACCTGAAAAACATTGCCAAAATCAAAAACATAATCTCAAAGCGAGACCTGGAGATACTTATCCATGCATTTGTCTCCAGTAGGTTAGACTACTGTAACGGCCTGCTCACCGGCCTGTCCAAACGAGCTGTAAAACAGCTTCAGTACATCCAGAATGCTGCTGCTCGAGTCCT
This sequence comes from Oryzias sinensis, assembly GCA_037389245.1. Taxonomy (NCBI): domain Eukaryota; kingdom Metazoa; phylum Chordata; class Actinopteri; order Beloniformes; family Adrianichthyidae; genus Oryzias; species Oryzias sinensis. Next base: position 24,183,097 of record CM074495.1, on the reverse strand, counting down.
GACCAGAACCAGGAAGTATGATCACATTAGTCCTGTGCTCAGGTCTCTGCACTGGCTCCCTGTACCTCAAAGAATAGACTTCAAAGCAGCTCTGCTTGTGTACAAGTCTCTCCATGGCCGAGCACCAAAGTACATCTCTGACATGTTAGTGCCATATGAACCATCTCGTACTCTGAGGACCTCAGGGACCGGCCTCCTGTTGATTCCCAGAGTCAGAACTAAACAAGGGGAATCAGCGTTTCAATATTCTGCAGCTAAAATCTGGAACAGCCTCCCTGAAGGTGTAAGACAGGCCTCTTCTGTGTTCATGTTCAAATCTAGACTTAAAACATTTCTGTTTAGCCGTGTATATGACTGAAAGGTCCTATCTGCACTTTTCTTTCTTTCCTTTCTTTTCAAATCTTTTTGTTCCTTTTCTTTTAAAGTAAATTTTATGTTGATTATTTCTATGATGTATTGTGATTTTAATGCATTTTTCTGTTTTGTGAAGCACCTTGAATTACTTTGTGTACGAATTGTGCTATACAAATAAACTTGCCTTGCCTTGCCTAAAAAATACAAGAAACCATTAAAACGAAAACAAAAATTTAAATACATATACTATTAAATAAAATGTATGTAAAAACATAAAAAGGTCACTGTTAAAGTGAATAGGCCATTTGGAAAGGATGAGGTTTTAGCTTTGATTTAAAATGTGGGAGTGTGTCAGTGTTGCAGAGGTCAGGGGGGAGTGAGTTCAAAAGCCGGGGAGCAGAGCAACTTAATGCCCGGCTCCCCATGGTGACAAGACGGGCAGAAGGGACAGAAAACTGGATAGAGGAAGAGGAGCGGAGGGAGCGAGCAGGTATGGCAATTTGAAGGAGGTCAGAGAGATATGGCGGTGCAAAGTGAAGGGCCTTGAATGCACAGAGCAAGATTTTGTATACCCCTGAGGGACAATTTGGAGTTACTAGTCAGTCTATGATGAGCAGAATTGCAGATCTTTTGGTAATTTCTGTATTTTTAAAATGTGTAATCCAACAGAACCTTCCTAATTTGAAAATGCAGTGATGAAAACTCAACCACCAGTCTTTTCCCTCATTTCCCAAAAATGCCACAAATAAGAAAACAGGTTTTATTAATCCCCCTAACGTTTCTGGAAAACACACCTTTTTTAGGCATGCAATTCTTCTGATTTTATTGAAACTGTTTAAGTCATACACTCAGCAGGATGGCTAAGTTGGCTGCATGTAGGACTGCCACTTGGGAAATCAAGGTTTGTTTCCCAGAGGGCGATATGAGCTTCATCCAGTGTGGGCCCTTGGGCAAGACCACTACTGCCCGTGTAGCCACAGGGGATTTGGGTCCCCCTGTGCTGGTCCCCAGCCCAGATAAAATACAAGGTTGTGTCAGGAAGGGCATCCGGCATAAAACTCTCAGCCAAACCACATGTCCGAATCAGTGAAAGCTGAGCGGTTGCTGTGGCGACCTGTGAAGGGATATGCCGAATGGGGAACAAGTTTCAGGGTTAGAATTGATGGAAGCAGAAACACAGTAAATGTTTGGTTAATAAATGTCTTTATTTGGCTTTGAGAGGAACATCACTGCATGAGACAGCAGCACATTAAGTCACAGCTATAAAGCAGAAAAATGTGGAAAGTGGCGGTTCTCCTCTGTCTCTCCAGAACAAGTGGGTACTAGATGGAAACATGTTTTTTTTCATTCATAATTAAGGCAAGTTTTTTTTTTTTTTTTTGTACATTTTCTGTTTCGAACACACAGCAAGCACAAATCTATCCCATCCAGCAAATATTCAAGCTTCATATCAGGCCATGCAGTCTTCTCCATTGTTTGATTCATTGGTCAAAAAATCCAAGGCCAAAGGGAGTGACGAGGGAAGCACCAGGAGGAAATGGACTCTTCAGGGCAAAAGAGTAAATATGTCCTTAAACAGCCCTTATGTTACCCTTTGCCGTTTACAGTGTTCCAAATTACTATGCAAATTATATTTAAGATAACATTCTTTGTTTGCCAGGTGAGTTCAATTTAAGAAAAAACTACTAAAGAAGGAGACTCCACGTTATCAAGCAAAACAACGTTTTCAACTAATATAGGAAAGGAAAAAAAAGATATCTCTGCTGCTGAAGAGCATGAACTAGATCAATGCCCTGGACACGGTATGAAATATTTTGGATACTTCACAAAATGACATCTGAAAAGTATGTGGAATTTCTGACTGACCACTTTCTTCGGTGGAACAAAAAGAACGTTGTGTTCTGTAACAAAATCTTCTTCATGCATGACAATGCATCATCTCATGCTGCAAGGAAAACCTCTGCATCATTGGCTGCTAAGGGCATAAAAGGAGATAAACTGATGCTGTGGCCCCCATCCTCGACTGACCTCAACCTCATTGAGAACCGGAGCATCCTCAAGCAAAATATCTATGAGGGTGGGAGGCAGTTTACATCCAAAGAGCAGCTCTGGGAGGCTATTCTGACTTCCTGCAAATAAATTCAAGCAGAAACTCCAAAAACTCACAAGTTCAATGGATGAAAGAATTGTGAAGTTTCTACAAAATAAGGTGTCCTTTTTTCAAATGTAACTTGACCTATTACAATGTTTTTGATTGGAATAGCTTATGTTTTCAGTAAATATGACCTCCTAATGCCGCAAATTCAACAAATTACAATTTTCAGCTCTTTAGAATCTATCAAATATTGTGAAACTCTGTTCTGCGTACTAATGTGGACCAGTACATTTGAAGGTTTTTATTTTTTTTTTTAAAGTACTGTTATCTTCAGGAGGTTTAGGAGGCCCTGACAGATACAATAATAGATACTCTAATGGTTAGTGACTTCAAAACTATGTTGAATGTCATTTGCATTGAGTATTTAAAAAATTATACAAAAATATGATTTGCATTATAATTCAGAACGCGCTGTATGTCCACAAACTCAAAAATGCTTACAATAGAGTTCATTATTACCTACTTACTTGTTTTAAACTAAATTAAAAAAAAGGCCATCATGACTAAATACAAGATTCTAAAAAAAGCTGAAAAGGTTCTAAAATGAAAGAAAAATTCTTTGACAAATGAATCAATCAAAGGAAAGGGGTGATAATAAGCCCAACATTACACATAGCAGCAATTTCAACTCCACAGCTTTCATTCACTAAGCCACGTTTCTCCATCTTTCCATAATCTTTTTGTCATTGTTTCTGTGTTGCAGGGTTGCATAAAAGGGGAGGAAGTGTCAAAATAAACAGAGCAAAATGCAAAGCAGAGGAGGCATTCACCTGCTGTGCAAAACATGGTGGTGGACAGTTTTCTTTCTGGCTACTTAAGCTAGTGTGTCTTTGCTTTGCGATAAAACATTCAACTTGCAGGGATGCCCAACTTTTATATGTAAAAATCAAATAGCACCGTAAAAGTTGGTCTGGCTGTTTCTCATGCTCCAGGTTCTGTGCGTTTGTTTGGAAGTCCGTGTGCTGACAGAATTGTAACTTTCTGGGTTTGGATTGCTCTTGCTGAGAATGTCAATCACTGATGGCACGTTTGCTCAGGGTGAGAAAGAATCATACAACTTAGCTTCATCATAACTCGAGGCTCATTATACTATGTGGCACCATTCTAACGTTCCCCCTCTGCATCTTTTACATGTACAGACAAGATGACAGAGTTCGGAAACGTTTCAGCTCCTCCGCTGCTGTGTCTCTTCCTGTCTGGAGTTCCTTGTCTAAGAAAACTTTGAGTAATCTGATTTGCAGAGACCAAAAAAACAGGGTGATGCATCTGGAGTGTGCAGACGTGTGTTAGAGTGTGTGTGAGACACATGGGGGACGTGAACAGGAACCAGATCTGTCGATGATTGGTGGGATGAGTTTCTGATGAAGATAGTGATGATGATGATGATGATGATGATGCAGGTGGTTTAGCTCTTGCTGGTCTTCCCGGTGGAGCTCTCCTTCTCTTTCTCCTTCTCATTTCCCTTCTCCTCTTTTTTCTTTGGCTTTTCCTCTTCCTCCTCTTTTTCCTCCTCCTCCTCTTCCTCTCCCTCACCCTCACCATTCTCCTGGTCTTCATCTTCCTCTCCCTCCTCTGCTTCCTCTCCTCCATCTTCACCCTCCTCCTCTCCTTCTTCTTCTCCATCTTCCTCCTTCTCCTCCTCTGCCTCCTCCTCCTCTTCTTCGGGCTTGGCTTTCCTGTAAGCTCCCAGGGTGTAGGTGCGGGGTGACATATAGGAGAATCCCGGGTAGCCAGACTGGACCATGGCGCTACCAATAGAGCTGAGGCGACATTCCTCTCCTTCCAGCAGCTTCCTAAACAGACAGAAGAAGAGGAGCACAAAAGTAGACCCTTCCAAAAAGCCTTTGTTTTCAAAATACTAAAATAAGGTTTCTGAACTGGAGTTTCAGCTTGGTGGAGCCATTTCAAGTTAATGTTTATCCTTAGAAATATATTACTTCTGAAAACATTCGATTTTTGGCTGCTTTGCTATGTTAAAGGGCCAATATCATGCTATTCTTAAGCCTTTCAGAGTAAACTATCTTCACATGTATGATCATATATTACCTTTGGAACACTAAAGAACAATATTTTATGAAATATTAGTTATTTCCGGGTGCTCATTTTCTTACTAGGAAGTAAGATGACTCGATCTCTGAGGCATTGGCTTTCTCTCCTTGTGGGTGCCGCCTGTCAACCTACAGTCGGCCTTGGCAGCGTGTCTGCATTTCCCCCACGAAGACAAGCAACATCCAAACTTTTGCAAAGATGAGAGCGTTTTTAACAGTCACCGCTAACTCCGTGGAGAATGTTGTGTGTTAGCCTGGGGGCAGTGCTGGCAGCAGAGACTCTTCTTGGAAGGGGCTGTTCTCACTGGCCAACGTCAGAAAACCTGCTCATTTTTGTGGATTAGGAGGGGCTGGTGCTCAAAGCGTTGGGGTTTAGAGGAATGCCCAGAAATGCGTGAATGGATCTAAATACCGCTTTGGGATTTTTTTTGTGTGTGTGAGAAATTAACATTATTATACACTCAAAAGCTCAAAAGTTGATTTTTCATGGTATACGCCCTTTAAAACCACGGACTGGTGACCATGGTGCAGAGGTGGAGCGGTCAATCTCTGATCAGAAGATTTCTGGTCCACTTCGCGCCTTGTCTGCCCATGTGTTTGATGTGTTCTTGGGCAAAATACTGAACCCCACATTGCTCTTGGTTGTTGACGCCAGTGTTTGGCAGTGGAGCCGCCATCACTGTGTGAATGTATGTGTGCATAAGTGAATAGGACCATGACTGTAATGCGCTTTAGGCCTCCTGAGAAGGTAGTAAAGTGCTAAAGCAGTGTATTCCATTTACAATACCTCCAGTAAACACTAGAAAGTGACAGAAGAGAGTAAACTAGCATTCTAAGGCTAGTGTTTGGTTGTATGGGGTTATTTCTTTTACCAGTAAACCTTTCTGTGGTTGTTTATACACTGTGAAATTAAATTTTTTAAGTGAGTTCTTTCCTCTGTCTGAGGTTGATTGAGTCTAAAAATTCAACGTTTAAAACTTTTTTAAAAATGTGTCAGAGTCAAAACTTTTGAAGCTTGCCTACCATGTAAGCAGTTAGCCATGTTAGCTGTTAGCACAATGATCAGGAACCATTAGCAGGAAACAAAGTGACCAAAAACATCAATAACAGTTGTTTGACCTTAAAGCTTATTTATTATAATTCATGAGTTCTCAGGGTATGAAATTAATGAAAGTTTAATTTAATTCAGGGCAGTGAACTAGCTCTACAACTTTTTAGTGCTCCTAGTACTTAGGTCATGTTAAAAACACTAGCTTTATCTATTTTGTTGCCTTTAAATAATTGAGATGAAGCATTCCTGAAAAATATACACATCTAGAAAGAAAACTTTGTCAAAAATTTAAAACAATATTTAAGAAAACTGGACAATAGTGAGCAAAATCCTTATTGAAAATAGATTTTCTGTGGTTTACTGTTGTTTAAGCAATGTTTTTTTTCTTTTTTGGATTTGTAGAAAACTAATAACTTTATTGCATCCACGATACGATTGTTTCAGATCAGTGATGAAGTTCTTGTGAATTAATGATTATTTTCCTAAAGCTTCCAAAAAAAATCCAGTTTTGCTTCATTGAATTTAAGTTTTCATCTGCTTAACTTTTAAAAAATCTAATTTTTAAAAAAGCAATATAACATTGCTTTATCAGTTGGTTGTTGTTAAAACGGATAACTTTTTATAATAACTTCAGGTAAATTGTATTCATACTGGTGATTCTGGCTGTGTTGATTCTGATAAAACAGACCTGTAGGCAGCAATCTCAATGTCCAGAGCCATCTTGACGTTGAGGAGATCTTGATATTCACGCAGGTGACGGGACATCTCCCCTTTGGTGCTGCGCAGGGCGGCCTCCAGCTGCTGAATGGTGTCCTAAAAACACAGAATACATCACTAATTATCAAACTTTCCTTAAATGCTCTTTTTTAATGAAAAAAGTTTCTCTTTCTTACTTGCATGTCTCCAATCTCATTATTGTGACGTTCCTCCATCTCAGCAATCTGCCTTTCCAAGGCCTCGTTGTGGCCCCTGAGGGCTTCGATCTCCAGCGTACGGGCCTGCACCTGCCGGCGGTACTCGCTCAGTTCCTCCTTCGAGTGCTTGATGGCGTCCTGGTTGCGGGCAGCAGCCTCAGTAACAGTGACGAACTTGGAGCGGTACCAGTCCTCTGCTTGGGCCTGGTTTCTGGCAGACAGGTTCTCATACTGGGCCCGGATGTCCTTCAGGGCTGCGGCCAGGTCAGGTTTGCTTAAGTCCATCTCCACTGATACCTTAATTCGGGAAGTGAAAGGCATTAAGTGATTTTAATACTTGGACACCTTTATGACACAGAAGTGAGATGCAATTTTGGTGACATTTGAAGTTTTCTGTCCACTTTGGATGAACTTATCTGAAAAAAAAATGCAAGCATTTTGATATACAATTGAAACCCTGAATGAGGATTGTACAAAAATACATTTCAGCTGCAGGCCCTTTCAATAACACTGTTATCCTTGCTAAGCTAGTTGGTATAAACTAATGCATAAGTTATCTTTGTATGCCTGAGAGGCTAATGAATGGACTGCTGTCTCTGGATTTTTTTGCTGCAGAAAGCTGTGCTGTCAGTACCTGCATGTCAGGAGGATTTCCTGCAGGATAGTAGGTGGACCTTGGAGAAATCTACCTGGCAACTATAAAATGTTATCACTTTGTACAGGAAATCCAGCCTTACATATTTCCTCAAGAAATTGTACAATTTGATATTTAAATAAAAACAGACATTTGTCAAATGTAAATAGATAAATTAAACTGATAATCATATTTCCAAAGTCCTGCTGCGTTTAAACAACTAAAAACGTGAGTTATTGCACCAAGTGGTAAAGTCTTTCCTGCTATGGGACGACCACACCCTGAATCACCAATATGCGTCAATACTCTGCATCTCTCTCCCTCCTCTGCCCTTCCCTCTGACCTTCTTTTTAGGGCGCCATTCAAGAAAACTCCCCAGAAATGCATTCACAAGAACTTTTAAGTATTTTCAAACAACACACAGAAAGATTTTTAAGGATTGGGGGAGGTTGTGAATATTTTACATTTTTTTTAAACGACTTGTGAAATATTGCACTATAAACGTTGTAGTTGCGCGGTAGCTGCAGAGAGGAGGGAGGGACCGAGGCTCAGACGGAACTGCAGTGCCATCAATTTTCCAGACGCAGTGTTCGGTTCTGCCACTGTGGATTTGGGTATGGTGCAGAAAAAAACAAAAAAAAGTGGAACAAAAACTCCTAAAAATTTGTTTTTCTGTAGTTGATCTTTTGGGGAAACTTTAACAAGGGTAAGGAGAAAAACCCCAAAAGCCAAATCTGTTAGTTTGGTCACGTGCGTACGTATTTTGTCTGATATTTAGGACTTTTCGTTGTTGTTTGAACTTTGCAAATGTTGCTTAAGGGTTCATAAACCGGTCAAGCGTTACCTGCGTGGCCTGCAGCGACGTCTGCAGCTCCTGCAGCTCCTCCTCATGAACTTTCCTGAGGAAGGCGATCTCATCCAGCAGAGACTCCACTTTCTTTTCCAGCTCCAGGCGCGCCAGGGTGGCGTCGTCCACGTCTTTCCGGTAGCCCTTGAGAGCGTTCTCCGCCTCTTCCCGCAGCCTGGTCTCCTCCTCCAGCTTCTCCCTCACTCGCTCCAGCGTGTCGTTCATCTGCACGCAGTCCAGGTGCATCTGGCTCTTCTCGTGCGTCAGCTCTTCCACGCGCCCCCGCAGCTCGCGGATCTCCTGCTCATACAGCTCGTGCAGGCGCGACGGCTCGCTGTGGCGCTGCCGCAGCATCGTCACCTCAGCTTCCAGGACTTTGTTGTGCTGCTCCAGGTTGTGAACCTTCTCGATGAAGGACACGAAGCGGTCGTTGAGGCCCTGGAGCTGCTCCTTCTCGTTGGTGCGGATGATCTTGAGCTCGTTGGTGACGGCGGTGGACTGGGTCAGGTCCATGGAGGGGTCTGGGATGGAGGAGAAGACGCGGCCGGGTGCCGCTGTCCTCCTGTAGGTGGAGGAGGAGACCATGGAGGGGGAGCCGTAGGTGCGGGGCCCGCTGCGGTACCCTGCGGAGTGCAGACGGGACGGGCTGCTCCCGCCGCTGCTGCCCAGAGCCACGCGTCCGGACCGGGGAGCCTCTCCGAAGAGCCTCCGATAGGAGCTGCTGCTGTAAACATCGCTGGAGAAACTCATGGTTGTTCTTGCGCTGGTGGAAGCCGTCTGAGGGACAGTGTGGAGTTTAGGTGTGTGTGAGGGTGGAAGTGCGTGACAGAGAGAAAAGTGAGATGCGAATGATGTCTGGCCAAGACAGGTGCTTTTATAGCTAGGGTGCCGTGGCGCATCATTTGACGCAGCAACAACACAAGATCAGGGGAAACCTGCAAGCTTTTGCAAAAAAAAAAAAGCCTCCACCCTCTGGGGAGACACGGCTTCACTCATGCAGCTCATCTCTGTCCTGCAGTCCAGGACCGAACACGGCTGTGTTTGGAGTTTTGTTTCACCTTCAGTGCTCCCAAGGCGCACATTTGATGAATCCCACATCTTAATACATTTGCGCACCGATCATAGGGTTATTTTCCAGATTGCACGGATCAAAACTTTCGTGTGCGCGCTGTCTGTGTCACTGCAGCTGTCTCTGCTGTGCAAGCAGAATGGTCAATGGGATCGATGTGCGGAGCTGGTGCTGCAGTCTGCATCCAGACGCTCTCATTTCCCTTAGCTCCGCATTGTGTGAGCACATGATGGGTCGTGACTCTGCACGAACGGACCACAAAGGAAAGGAGGATTTTGCCTCACAGAAAAATGAAGTTAATGATCATGGCTCAAATCTGCACACTATTTAAGAAACAAACGTTTGATTCTCTATGGAGATTAATGCAGTCCAAATCCCCATGCACTAAAAAACAAACACGAATCAGCTGTGATTCTGCAGTATTCAAAGTGTCGCTGGCCTTGGTGCTGATCCGGGTTCAGGACCACGCCTCTGAGCAGAGGCCTCTCAGGCTCCGTGGGCTGCAGCCTCTCCCCCTCCCAACACCACACAAGGCGCCTCCACCGCTGTTTAACACGGGGCATGTCTGGAATGCAGCCCACACAGTAAACAACTGCTGCAACGCCTCTACCAAGGCATACTTAATAAAGCTTATGGCCTCATGAGAAACCAGGGCGTCTTTTATTGCCCTGCGTTGTCTGTTAGCACAGCATAAACAGAAACGGCACACAAGAGACTTACTCTAATGATCAAAAACATTTTAGACATAAATTTATTTATTTTTATTTGAAGCATTATCAAAATAAAACAAAACTGTTATTAATTAGATAAAAATAACTGATAAATCTAGTAATATACATGTAACTTAAGTGACAGTCAGAAGAAAAAGAGGCCTGCAGAACAGTTTAAGCAGGTTTTCAGGCAACATATCATAACATATGTGTTAAATCTGATAGCATATTGAAGTTCAAGCTTTTATTGATTGGTTTCTATGTTAACCTATCTATCACTTTTACTGTTACTATTACTACCTATTTATCACTACTATCTATCACTTTATCAAATGTAAAAAAAACATTTGACCCAAGTTGGTCTTTGTCTTATTGTTAATAGTATTACTATTATTATTATTTTTTTTTTTGTTGTACTCATTTAGACAAAAACCAAAGAGTGAACAGCTGCACACATTTTCCACCAAAACCCCATCGGCTAAGGACAAAACAAAAGGAAAAACTTTGAAAATCTAGCTTTAAAATGGTTATTATAATAAAACTATTGCAGTGAAATGAAATTATGTTTTTGCTTTTTGCTATTTGTTTATGTATCATAAGTGCTATCAACATTATCATGGCAATGTTGATCAGTAACATCGCAAATTGTGAGTTTTCCTCATATCGTGCAGCCCTAGTGTATGGTATATGTTTTTTTTTTCAAGTTGTTCTGCTTAAGACGTATGAACACATGCAGACAGAACTCTTTACAACCACCAGAGGGCGCTAAAACACCAGAAATACACCAGCTGAGCTAATGGTGATACATGTGAAGAAGGGAACATGGTGTCTTGTCTTACACACCAAAACCCATTACAATCAGGAAAAGTAAAACTAAAACATACAGGTAAATTAAAAATACACACACAGTTTTGTTTTCAATGCATGTCTGCATTTGATTGCATAAATAAACCCCTTTTGGGGAGGAAGTTCAGTGTGAAATAATAGGTACCCAGAAGCGTCTGATTCCCATCATCAAGCATTCAGTTCAGCCTCCTCACCCGCTGCATACAACAGCTGAATGAAGCAACAATTACCCTTCCTCTTTTGTTTCATTTGTTTTTTTTGGGAGCATCCTGTCAAGGGAGGCATCTGCGAGCACAAACCTGTATTTACTCGATCCCATCAGTGTAACACCAGATTGGAGCCTTACAGACCAACTTTCCACCCAAGCAAACATGTTTGACATTACTCTTATTAAAAAACACAAGGAATAGCAGCTCCACACAAAGCAGGAGATATGCTGCAGTGTTGAATATGAGTCTGCTTGCTTCATAAGGTGGAGGGGAGGAGGAGTGGGTGGGGCAAAGAAGGACAAACATGGAGAGCTGCAGACGTAAGGTAAAAACATTGCAAAAAGGAAGCCAAACCAAAGAATTGGAGAGAACATCACAAGTTACAAAAAAGAAAAAAGGGAAGGGGCAGCTAAAATCATGGAAATAATACATCTTTAGAGCTTTAGAAAAGACCTGTGTCATAGAAATCAGCTGTGAATCTAACAGCCCTAACAAACTCCACAGAAGCCTCATAAACAAACAACTGTTTGGTTCTACGAGGCCCTCACAAACATTCTCCAGACAGAAAAAAAGGACAACGGATGTGGTTGGTGTAAAGAAAATCCAAAAGAGGGCGCTGTTTTACCATGAAAAACTCAACTTGCAGGATTTGTGTCCAAAGCTAGAGAGAAAAGTATGGTGTCAGAAATAGGATTGTGCTTTGGGTTATAGTTTTTGGTTGCAAATTGTGGGTTTTGGTTCTCAATTTATGCATTTTGATTCGCGGATTTGGGGTTTTGATTTGCGGTTTTACGGTTTTGATGTGCAATACTTTAGTCGCTGAATTGACACCAAAGACAAATGATCACATTTAACCAGAAAAGCGCAGTGCTAGGAACAGCTGAGATACTGCACAGGACCCTCAAGCTCCCAGGCCTCTGGTAGAGGACCCGAGCTTGGGATGAGAAACCACCCAGGGAAGGGTTGAGGATATATATATATGTACAGTATATATAATCTCTGGAGGACAAGGAGAGAGGTGGAGAACATTGTCATTGGTATGAATTTCACCCAGATGAAGCTCAATTAGTGCCAGTTATTCATGATGATGGTTTGTGATGTAGAATAAGCTGAGGGATCAAAGACCTCTGCTGTCAGGCCTTGGCTTGCTGCCCTGCTCCTCAGTTTCCTGAAGTCTCATTATTACTATTGTTGTCAACCTCTAGAGGAATAAAAATAGGCATGTCTCCATCATTTGTGTCTGAAGGATTGTTTAAAATATTTCTATAAATAAATGTACATGTGTCTATACAATGTTTGTGGTCAAACAAAAATCCAAATAAATGTTAGGTTTGTGTTCTGGGTCTGTGTACCACTGTCCTGGTATGCAAATTTAAGTTAAATAATCACCTAAAACGGTTTAAATCTGCAAAAACTGGCTTTTACTCTGAGAACACAAACAATCCAAACAATCACTTCTTCAAATATTAGGACTGCATGCCTTTAAAAAGAAATGTCCTTTAAAACACACAAAAAAAAAACTTAACAGGGTTCTAGAGCCGACCATTTTGTCAGGACGTGCGACTGGATTTTTTTAATGGCGTGCCTAAAAAAATCCATGGTCACAATGGTGCACCCAGTCATTCTGAGAATTTATGAGAATTACATCTGAGTCGCTTAGTTTGGGACCATGCGCATGTGCCCGACAGTTGGAGCCAGATGTACGGGCAATCTCGTAGGGGGTGCCCAAAATAAATAACAGTTTTAAAAAAATAAATACACAAATATATATTTTTAGTTATTGAAATGAACATAAATGAACATAGGCTACATTATTGGGTTTACTGAACTATTTAAAAATGCCTTTTAAGAGGAACTGACTTACATTCCGTATCTTAATTGTAAATTCATATATTAAAAACAAAAACGCCCCTCTCACCCTCTGCGGGTGGTCACTCACACAAGCCCTGGTCCTCTACCAGAGGCCTGGGAGCTTGAGGGTCCTGCGCAGTATCTTAGCTGTTCCTAGCACTGCGCTTTTCTGGATTGAGAGGTCTGAGGTCTTTCCAGGTATCTGTTGTAGCCACTCCTCCAGCTTGGGGGTTACTGCCCCGAGTGCTCCAATTACCACAGGCACCACTGTCACCTTCACTTTCCAGGCTTTCTCCAGTTCTTCTCTGAGTCCCTGGTATTTCTCCAGTTTCCCATGTTCCTTCTTCCTGATGTTCCCATCGCTTGGCACTGCCACATCCACCACAACGGCTTTCCTCTGTTCTTTATCCACCACTACAATGTCTGGTTGGTTCGCCATTACCATCCTATCAGTCTGGATCTGGAAGTCCCACAGGATCTTTGCCCTCTCATTCTCTACCACCTTCGGAGGTGTTTCCCATTTTGACCTTGGGGTTTCCAGTCCATATTCTGCACACATGTTCCTGTATATTATTCCAGCCACTTGATTGTGGCGCTCCATGTCTGCTTTACCTGCCAGCATCTTACATCCTGCAGTTATGTGCTGGATTGTTTCAGGCGCCTCTTTACACAGCCTACACCTTGGGTCTTCTCTGGTGTGGTAGATCTGAGCCTCTATCACTCTGGTGCTCAGGGCTTGTTCCTGAGCTGCCAGGATGAGTGCCTCAGTGCTGTCCTGTAGGCCAGCCCTTTCTAGCCATTGGTAAGACTTCTTGATATCAGCCACTTCAGTTGTGGTATGGTATGGTATGGTATATATCATTATTGTAGAACTTTATTTCAAATGAAGGACGTTTTGTTTACCAGTTTGTAAGTTATCCATATTTAAGTCTTTTATGTAATATTTAATATAGGGGACAGCGCATATTAATAAACATTTCTGTTAATATGCTAGAGTTAGCCAAACGGCTATTTTTCATCTGCAGTCCTTGAGTAGATGTTAGAAGATGGTACAAGTCTGACTGCCACTATTGACAATGAATAAAAAGGAAAGTACCCATGTGAAATTGCTGATGCAATGTGGTCAAGAAAGTGGGTGCACCAAACTTTAGAAAAAAAGTTAGGCGCACCGGTGCAACCAGTGCAAAGATTTAGTCTAGAGGCCTGCTTAACCTGTGTAAATCACCCTCTGATCAAGGCAATTTTTTGAACTAAATGTGTGCATTTCATGGCTTTCTTTGACTCTGAAATCCCAGATCTCCATGGAAGCACAGAATCAAAATGCTCTCTCTCCATTAGCCCTGCTGCTTTGAAACTGCTTCTCTTTGGTGCTTTGATATGCCAGCTGTTACTCATAAGCGTTCACTGAGGGGGCAGTGAGAAGAGCTTCGCCACTCTGCTCCTGGCGGCCCGGCTCCCTTGCTTTTGTTCTGTCTACAGTTCCCCTTAGTGGTGGGCTCTCTTCACTCTGGCCTCCTCGGAGGCCTCCCTCCCTCACACAGAGATCTCCATCTGTCCGCACAGACTCGCACATACTCGTGCTCCAATCTTCATCCCTTGATCTAATCCATCAGCTGTGATGGGAGACGATCGTGTCACTCAGATCTCAGAGTCGTGCTGCAGCAGGCTGGCAATGAAATCAAAGGAAGCTGGGATGAAGTAGAGCAGCTTGGATGGAAATTTTCTTCTTAGTCAGTCATGTGACTTACAGTGTGTAGCAACAGAACTTCAGGAAAATGTTACACAAATACACTGCTGTTTGCTTCATAGCCATTTGTTCTCAATCTTATTCATCCTACAGAAGAGGAGATGTCACATGCTTTGTACATCATCCAAAGAGATGATAAAAAATTCAAGCCACGAACGACGCTGTATGGCCCGCAGGCGCTATGAGCACTCGCTTCCCCTTCCATTACTCCCTTTCTATCTGCCCCTAATGCTACAGGCCCCTCTGCCTCTGCCAGTCTGGTCATGTACTTTTTTCAAAATGGCAACTTTTATGGTGGTTTCATCTCCATAGCAATTGTTTTATTTGACAAACAGGTCTACAGTGGGGCAAAAAAGTATTTAGGCAGCAAACAAATGTGGAAGTGATCCCACTTAAAAAGATGAGAGAGGTCTGCAATTATCATCATAGATATACATATAGACAAATATATTACTGGACTGAGCATCTCTGACGTCACCCATTGACTTCTATAGTTCTCTTTTTGAAGCCTAAATTGTCAGCCTAAATCTTGCTGTAAGAATTTCTGGTGTTACTGTAGCATATCTGAATCCTGTCCTTATATATTATGACTTTAACAAAAGAAAATAACATCAATGAAAATACTTAGAAAATGTAAATGTGTTATTAACATTCAAAATCATAAAGAAATAAAATGGAAACATTTGGATAAAAATTAAATCACCATTCTTTTTTTTTGGATGGTTTCACTTGCTGTGATGTCATCTTTTATTGGGGGGGGGGGTCATTCACTTTGCTCAAAATTCATTTTCACTGGGTACCAGGTGCATGCAAATTTCGGTGAGTTTTTGAATATATTTTGTCCCAAAGGTGCAATAAGAAAGAAGAATTGTACAAACCTGGTCCTTGCAGTCCAGAACTGCTGCAGGACATTAAAACAAAAGTTTGCAGTTAATTGTGTTTTGCTAGAAGTTTGATGAGCCCTGGTGAAAACAGGAATATTTTGGGTTACTTAAAGTGTAATCCCTGTTGCGTGACCAAAAGGGTGGTGGGTGGAGCTAGGGCAGGAGAAGATCATTTAATGCTCTTCACTGATGGCTTGACACCTGCACGTGAATAATCCCTGAAGTCTTCATCATATTCTGTGACAGGATTGGTTTTGTGGTTTTTCAGAGTCATTGTTTTTCTTTTGTGCTTCCTGTACCCTACAGGTGCGTCACAGGGGCGTGGTTGTTGTGTTAAGTTTCTAAACACACCTCGGTGTGTGTGTTGATGATGAGTCAGGGTGGGGCAGAGAGGTGAAGGTCAAAGTAAACTGGGCGTCCAGGTCCCAGATAAGCTGCTGGATTTGTCTAATCTAACCAATGAGGACATAGAGAGGTGGGTCAGTAAGGCTGTGACCCTGACACAAAGCTAGCACACAAACTTACACAAGTTTTTTTGGGGTTTTTTTTTGCCATGCAGAGCACAGGTTATGTCAATACACTGGGGCAGAAGCGGCTGGTGCTCGGCTCAGTCTAAGCTGAATTCTGACGACTGACTCCTGTTTCACTAGCAGAGAACATGGGAAGGATGTCTTTCGGTGAATGTTTTCTTTTTTTACAGCAGCAAGGGATTTAGGGATTAGATAGATACAGACAGCCCAACTGCACCAACTGCAAAGCAGTTTTCAGAAAAGTATATTTTAAAATGTGCTCTGAATGAAAGTGTTTATTACTGTGAAATCACAAAAGGTGTAACCATGAAGATAAACAGTATCACAATTTAATTAAATTAAATTTATTTTTTATTAAAAAATACATTTTTTATAAAATCTTGTCATTCACTTAATGATGTCATCATAGGTGTCAAATGCAACCACACACAAGAACAGCCAGATATGGTAGCGGTAGTAGGATGGAAACCCGTAGCTCCTAGGTTTGTTCTCTCCGGTGGACCATGAAGAGCAAATCCCACTATCTCATTATTCCATCATCCAGTGTCCCAAAGTACCAAATTTTTCAGTTTTCT
Source organism: Oryzias sinensis (assembly GCA_037389245.1). Lineage (NCBI taxonomy): Eukaryota > Metazoa > Chordata > Actinopteri > Beloniformes > Adrianichthyidae > Oryzias > Oryzias sinensis. The sequence goes on along the minus strand of CM074495.1, from coordinate 24,166,673 downwards.
CATTGTTTTATTTTGAACTTTTCATTTTGATTTCTGATGTGACTAGATCTTCAGGGCCACCATGGTCTTTTACTAGTAGAGAACTATGGACAGAAGGTCCAAAATTAGTTCATATCCTAAATTCTTGTGTCACCACATGTGGCAAGTCAGGTTTGAACACCTTTTTTTAAGCAAAAGAAAAAAAGTGCATGTTTCATGTTGAAAACAGTTAGATAAGTATTTATACACACAAACAGTGAGACATAAACTTATTTATTAATCACAGATTTTGCAAGCTGTCCCACTTAAAAAAAGAGAGGGGTGTATAATTTTCATCAGAGGAAATCACATTGTTTTATTTTAAAAGAATTTATTTGAATAACTGTGAATAAAAAAAGTATTTGGTCAATAACAAAAGTTCACCTCAATATTTTGTCATTTAACCTTGCTTAACAATGACAGAGGTCAAAGGTTTCCTGTTGGACTACACAAGATTTGCACTGTAGCTGCTATTTTGGTCCGTTCTTCCATGCAGATCTTCTTAAGAGCTGTGATGTTTGGGGCTGTTGCTGGGCAACACAGACTTAGAACTATATCCATGGACTCCCTTTTGAATTGGGGGTGAAAGGTCTGGTTAGGCTGCTCCAAAAGCTTGAAACGCTCTTTACATACCCAATCCTTTGATTGCGTTGGTGATGAGATTGTTGCCATGCAGAAATATCCAGACACGTTTTATCCTTTTTCACTGATGGAAGGACGTTTTTGCCCAACATTTTACCATATATGGCCCCATTTATCCTTTCCTTAATATTGATCAGTTGCATTGTCCAGAAAAGTAGCCCCCCCAAAGCATCTGTCTCGCCCTCCGAGTGTGGCCGGGGTCGGCCTGTGCCCTGGCTGCTCAGGGCCCAACCTGGTCCGGGCGGGGTGCTTACCTGCGTCCGGGGCTGGGCCCCCCTCGCCTTTGGTCCCGAGGGTGGGTTGGAGCCATCCTGATTGGCATGCCAGTGCCCCGGGTGCCTCCCTTTGGCTCGGCCGGGGCTGATGGGGGGCAGGAGTGGAACACTCAGCCACCTGGAGGGGGTGGGGGTGCTTGTGGTCAAGTGGTTGACTGGTGGGTCTGGAGTTCAGGGCCTGGGGACAAGAGCTCTCATTGGAGGCCTGGTTGCTTAAAGCTGGGGCTCTGCTCTGCGACTTGGGGATGCCTTGCTCATCCCTGGCTGAGTGGTCTTGGGGGGCTGGTGCCCTCTACGGTGCCTCTGCCACACTGCATGCCTTGACCCGGTGCGTAATGCTTGGGTGTGGGTTGGGAGACCGGGTTCCAGCGTCACCAGTCTATGTTGGAGCATGACCGGTCTCCCTCTGTACACCTAACACCTCACCAAGAAGCCTGGGAGTTGGTAGCGCGGGGGGGGGGGGCTACACAAAATAAATAAATAAAAGTCTCTAGTTTGGTCTCATCTGACAACATACATTTATCTCACATTTAAGGGCATGAACTGCATCTTGGATAGATGCATTCGATCTAAAAGAACATCTGCCTGACCGCCACTGAAAAAAGGAGAGGTGGGGTTGTTTTTTTTAGAAATGTGAAAGTGGGCACTAACATATTGCCAAGCAAGAAAGATATCCAAACTGATCCTAGATAAGAAGCTGCTGTTGCCTATTTAACCTGAAAATGTTCAAACAAAAGAAAATTGGGAGTCCAGCTTTAAACAATGATCTTATTAGACATTCTACAGCATCGAATTCATTTTATCTGAATTTGAGTCTGAAACTCAGTGGTTATGACGAGTGACTTTCAAAGTAGACACTAGGGAAAAGTGTAACAAATCTGTCAGTGATCAACATCGGGATGTAAATCAGAGCAGGGGGAATTCCACGTAGGTGAGCTTTTAGTTGTGGTGCTGACTCACTGTCTTCACGAGACAGTCTGGGAGATTTGTTAGTAAAAGATTTGGCATGACAACAATGTATTGCACTTCCTAAGTGCACTGGAATGGGGTTGCCAAGGGTGGAGTAAAGTTTCTGTATGCAAAGAATGAAGCAAGCCATTGGCTAAGGAAAGTACGGAAAAACAGAAGGGACCATATTTTAAAAAGTGAATCAAGCCGGACAGGTATCCCTAAAGCCTGGCAGAACAGGAAAGGCCTTATTTTTATAATTTCATTTTTAATTTAAATTAATTTTCAAATTATGTCAACTAGTTTCTAGGATCTTTATGTTCAGGGCTGTTTCTTCTCCCTTTAGTTCAGGAGTCTCTAGTACTGAACAACTCTCAAACACCAAAAAGAAAGGAGATCAGAGGATTCTGCATAGCTGACAAGAGCCACTTGCTTGCTTATTCTGGAAAGATGAAGAATGCTCCTCTGTGTACTTATCCTCCTCCTCATTCGTTTTCATCCACCTTGGCTCTGATTGCTGTTCATGCAGCAGCACTTGGAAGGCTGTGAGAACACAAATCTGGAGTTTGGCTCATCGATTGTTCCAGAACTGTGGAACTGGCTGCTGAGGATCAAACCCCAGTGAGACTTCCTCTTCATCTGGTGCTCATAGTCCCCCTCATTCCCATCTATTTTCCTCTTTGTATGAATACCTCAGTATTTTGTAGAAATATATAAAGAGAGAAGGGTCGAGACAAGGTTGTAGGTCAGTAAACAAGGGTTTCAAACAGTTTATTCTTTTAAGATCACTGGCAAATAGAAATTGCTGCCCCACATTTTATTGTGAAAGGGATTTTTCAAACCCCCACATTTAAAGTGATTTAAATAGAAGACAAAGTCCAAATTCTTTCAATCTTAAAAAGTAAGTGCAGAAAAAAATCACCTTATCAGAAAAACAGACATTTGACCTTTCTGATGTTAAAGGCGGCAGGTGATGAAGATGTTGATGGAGACACCAGCGTGTCAGAGTGTTTCTTGGGTGTACTGCAGGAAAGCACCATACCTGAGACCGCCACGATGAAAAGGAATGACCGCGGCCATACATTTTGATTAACATCACAAAGACTTGCTTCAGTTAGATCATACTTTTGAGTCTGTTTTTAAGGCATTTTTAGCCACGCAGGGACAACATGTGCAAAGAGATTAAATGCACACACGTTTCCCCCTGACAATGAAAGCTGTAGCTTAAACAACTGGTCTGACTGTAGTCTTGTTCTTCAAGATATTCCACACCTGCTTTTGATGGCAGGTGCTGAAAGCACCAGGAAGGAGTGGTGGTTGCAGCTGCAGAGCAATAGATGCATGTGACCCTCTAACATATCTACATCTACTGAGCATGCTCTCTTGTGCACTCCAGTGTGCACCGGGGAGGCCAGCGCGGCGTGTGGAGGAGGGAGTCGTGCTCACGGACGGTCGCTTGACAAACAGGAAGTGCACAAGCACATACAGGTAGATTGGCAGAAGGCAGAGAGAACATGTATGGGTTAAACCAGGGAGACTCCCCAAAGACATCAAGGCTTAAATCAACAGCTGAACCATTTTTTTTTTGTGTGTGTGTTTTTCATTCTGCTAGTAAACAAACAGGAAACAGAAATATAGCCTTACAATTATTTAAAGCCACCCACCTTCCGCCACCCTGATGATTTCTCTCTGAAGACAGTGGAAATAGAAAACGTACACGCGAGGACAGATGGCATTCCTGTGAACACACCTGCCCACTCACACCACCACCACCACATTAGGGAGGTTTTTTCTCTGCAATTGGGGCTACACAGTTCCTACATCTGAAAAGATTAAAATTAAGCAGCATGCCACACTCAAACATCAAACTATTCCATATCGGTTTCTCTAATGTCGCTCCTTTCTGGGGGTTTTCCACACCAGTACCTCCACCTGTGACTTTTCCCTTTCTTTTGGCACCGTGCTGCTACTCTGCAGAGAGGTTTACATTCATGCACCTCTGGTCCTCTCCTTGCCAAAACCACACCAAAGGGGGGGGGGGGGGGGGGCATTGCGAGAGAACTTCTAGAACCCACCATGACAAAAACATTTCTTAGGAGCACTGTGCCGAATTCAACAGCTGCAGGGGCACAAGAGACACCTCTAAATATTCTACCAAGTGACTTGGCTGTGCAAACAAACGACATATAGGAACCTCTGATAAACCTCACGAGAACAAAAGCTATGTCTAAATATATTTTTATATAGATTTTTCTATAGATTTAGTATTTCTAATAAATACGTTTTCCGATAGACAAATATTTCTGAACTTATTTACATCAAAAGGTGTGCATTTCTGCAGAAACAATAAATAGCTGAGAAGGCAAAAGAGAAAGGTGTTTTCAACATTTAGTGCTTTTGTAGACATGAACACAAAGTCGGGCCTCGCTCTGGGAACTCACATTCAAGGCCAGTTGTTCTGCTTCAGGGTGGCTCGCCTACTCTCCAACTGAACTCGGCATTCATAAATAATTGGCAGGAACATTTTATGTTTATCGTAAAAATAATGCTATCGGTCTCACCCTCCAAACTCTTCCCCGTGGAATGTGTTGGAGCCTCTCGACTCTCTGCAGACGGGCTTTTCCCTTCCTATTCGGCCAACCTGCTCATTGGGGCAGTGAAGTGAAAAAAACACGCCAGTACCTGGGGGGAAGCTGGTGTTCAAAAGGGTCGGACGAGTCGAGCGCAGGAGATGCTGTGGAGAATCCACAATCATCAGAGAGAGAGAAAATGTAATGCTAAACCCCACCCACCCCAACCCCACAATCTCATGCTGCACAATGTTTTTGTTGGTTTTCTCTCTCTTAATGGCAGGTGTGGACATGGATGGAACATTGACGCTGTGAGCCTGGACGGTCAAAGTCCCGAGTGCTGAAAAGGGGTATTGCTGCAGGCTCTCGCGATCTACCGCCACGCACAGAGATGCGGACCAGCGGCCACATTTCACAAACATTCACTCGATGCTGTGGCACAGCTGGCACTGCTGCACCGGGGCCTTCTGGAGAGACGCAGTCCAAGTGCAAGAAAGCGTGAACCTGTTTGACTGGTGAGCAGGGCGGCAGGCTACCCCACGCCACACCACGCTGTCACGCCTTTGACAGGTCATTGGACAACTAGGGGTATTGAATGGTGTGCGTGTGCGTTCGGGGTGAAATCTCTAAGTGCTTCTTCCCATGGCTCTTGAGGCGTAGAAACAGAGGCAGTGGGACATTGTGTGGTAACATTCTCTGGCTGACAGTTGCTGAAGGACGGAGCGCTGGAGTGTCTTTTCAATCCCACTAGTTTGATTGGCTCTGTGGGGAGCGTGTGACGCCATTAAGATCGTCCTCTGATGAAGTACTGGATGCGGGCAGGCGGGTGTCTCAAAGGCGGTTCAGTCCGGAAGGAAGTGCAGTCTGCTGAGGCCTGGATTGAGATCTGCCTTAAGAGGAGGTGATGGAGGGAGGAAGGGAGACTGAGGGGAGAAAAAGGATTGATGAGACAACTTTGGGTGTGGGAGTTGTTGAAGGGAGCGAGGTGGGCGGTGTTTCAGTGAGTAGTGCTGTTTATAGGCTGCAGCTCAGCTGCTTGGCCTTCTCCTGAGAGTCCTGCAGGCGCTGCAGGCTGGCGCTGGCGTAGCCCTCGTCGCTGCAGCTGCTGCGCAGGCTGCTGCGCTCGTCCCCTGAGTCACTGACGCTGCTGGTGCTCCATTCCAGGTCACCCAGCAGGTAGTCTGTCCCCTCCACATCCACATCCAGGTCTTCTGTTACACAGAAAAAAAACAAGCATCTGTGTTAAGTGTGGAAATATAACACGGTCAATTATCTTTTCAATTTTTACTTCATTTAAAAGTAAAAGCTTCGGCAAAAGTCAGAAGAACAAAAAAACGAATGGATCCCATTTTGTAAGAACTCATTACTAGGCGGTATGAGGCATGCGGCAAATCTCTTGCGTGAGGTGTATCTTATAAAGTACCACCACATGTTACAATAAGTTACTGTGTGCTGCTTTTCAAAATAAACTGCTGTCTAAACTCATCAGCCGGCTTCCTTTCAATAGGTCTGTCGCGGATTTGCCACTGAAGCGAATCTGTCGCTGCATTGATACGTTTTTAGACTCTTGGATTTTTCATAGAGACGATTAACGACCCAAATAATGACTTTTTAGGACTTTCAGGGAAATTACCGAGACTCTAATGTGAGGCATGTGTGGCTGTTTTCTTTCCTTAACAACTAGCTGATGCGACAGCCAGTGACTCCGCCCCTCCCACATTTATGGCTAACATAAAAGATTCCTGCCAGTCTTTCCAGCAGACTACGAGGGAGCAGTTCACTCCTCACATTACCTGGAGTCTGAACTAGTTATTCACTCTGAACTTTAACGTTATTCTTATTTATTAGGAAGAGATCATATAAATTGTTTTCATTCCACTCTTCTTCAAGCAATTCATCAAACTCTGTTTGACAATCATTTCCTTTCATGTGTCGAGTGTTTGTTCTGTATAATAAGTGCAAATATTATGATTAGGAGAAAGGATAATGTTAAGGCAATTGCATAATTTTTCTTTTTATATTTTTTAATTTTAAATCAATTTATGAATTCACATCTTAAATAAATTTGATATATCTATGGATTTTTCCCCCTATGTTTTTATAGCTTGAAATTTTATAGAAATTGCTTGAACCAAATCAATCCATCAATTTAACAGATATATTATTCAAATTAGGATGTTATTAAAATCAACAATCTCACTCATTTAAATGGTCCGGCCAGGAATTTCCACCACTTTTGGTCTCAGCAAGAAGTAATAATGTAAGTGTAGTCTACGAGTTTCATAAAAAGTTTAAGTTTTCTCCATATTGTTCTAACATCGCCTCTCATAGCTGCTTCATGATGAAAAACATTCAATAATATTAATGTCAAGAAAATGCTTTCACTTCAAAGACACGTTTGGAGTGTTTAGAGCTCACCTTGGTCAGAGTCAGACTTGTCGGAGGATCGGGTGGAGCCAGTGCTGTCCATGCGGGTCCTCTCCACCCCCAGCTGCTCCAGACGCCGCCTCAGGTGTCTCCGCTCCCGCTGTAGCTGATCCAAGGTGTGCTGGGCTTTCCTATCGCCCTCCTCTAACCTCTGCACAGACAGAAAAAAACAATTCAGGAAAGCTGCTGGTGCCTGCGTGCACGAGTCCACATCCACACGAGCTTATCAGAGACACTTCAGTCTCTCAAACACACAGTTTTGCCCACACCCAGAAGAGCTGTTGTTAAATGCCCTCTGCCCACTGCTTGCACACAAACACTCACCTTGATGTGATCTTTGGCCTTCATCAGCAGGCTCAGGGTGGTGTGCCTGCTAGCATCTGGTCCCAAAGGAACGAGGGACTTTAGGCGCTCTAAGCACAGCCGTAGATGTGCCCGTCTGGAAGGAAAGAAGGGGGAAAAAGATGAGGGCCTTTGAAGAGAAACCTATGCAACTAATTACATTTTGAAGTGAATAAAATGATCTAAATTGGAATAAGAAACAAAACTTTGAGAGGACATGCTGATCAGAGTCAAAGATTGCAGTTTGCACTGTCGATGAGAATCTGATGATGGTAAAGAAACAGAAACTAAAATTGTTTGTTTCATCTAAACGTCCAGCTCTGCACCTGTTTGTCGCTTTGAGGATATTACTCATAGATTACTCAACAGTTCCAAGTAGACATTTACTGGATGGAACAATGGTTTACAGAACCACATTTTTAAATGGTCACCATGACAACCTGAACAGTGATATGGAAATCTCATCCTGATGCAATTTGGATAATATGCAGATCCAGCAAACTCCACCGTTTACTGGAGGCACTTTACAAGTTACAGAACGCCACGTTTCCTCTTTTGGCTATTTTGGTAGAAAATATGACGGCTTAACAAACGAAGAGCTTCCTTGCCAAACTAGCAAAGAGAGCATCAGTAAAAATGACCTACAGATGGCTCTACTTTACTTTCACACACATTGCAAAGTCACCAGTCAGTGAGTTTTTGTGAAAATGTCCACTTCTCCCGTTTTGTGTGAAAAACAGGTTTCTTTTCCAAGCAAACAGAATATACTAAAAGCTGGAGATCATGTGATCAGATTCCCATTTACATTTCTCATTTGCTCGGTTTCCTGTTGCTCCTCTCCTGTTGCTAAGGTCTGGTGGGTGTTGGTAACCGTTTCACCCTGTTGTTACACAACACACACCCTCCAGCCTCCAGGAGTGTGCACTTGCCTGCATGTTTGCGTTAGTCTGAACTAGTGGGCGTGTGTGCGTCAGACTCCTCCTGACATTCGCTTCTTTTTCTTTTGTTTCAATTGTCAGTCGGGAAAAATAAGCTTCTCATTTACCGGTTGCAAATATTTTTCAGAAGAGCATCACTTCCGGGAGAAGTTATACAAATGGGATACATTGAAGAGTCTTTGTCCGATCGAACCGTGGGCAGAGGATGCTCAAATTGTGCCCTCAGCCTTACACGCACCTACGCTTCTGCACGCACGCACGCACGCACAGGGCAGTTTTTAGCAACTGAAACCCAGTGCCTGTGTCTCAGCTGACTCAAGTCCAAAGGACATGCAGCCTGTCATTACATAACATGGAAATGCCCTTGTCCGTGTTGTTCTGACATAATGTGGGATCAGCAGGGCAAGCTACTGTTTGTTTAACAACACCTATAAGAAGCAGACCCATCAAACAGCACAGGTCACATGGTCGTGAGACGCACAGGGGTCTGCCCAAAGCAGTCGGCGTCGTGTCAGCAAGAGGTTATCCGGGTTTTGTGTGTCAGCGTATGTGTATCCAAGTTACACACCTGTGCACTTTCAGACGCAGGTCGGAACCTGGTTCGACACTGAATAAGCAGGTTACCTTTCTAGGGAATCACAACTGAGAGTCTCGGCTCTGTTTCCATGTGAAACACAGAATTGCCTAAGAGAGCTATATATCAGCAGCATAGTTTTGCCTTTAGCAGCTAGAACTTAGCTCGCCATCCGTGTTCTCACCCTTTGACCCCTCATAGTGAGCGGCCGCAGCCAGCGCGGAGAAATTTGAGTGCAAAGTAAGTGGTGCTTGGCGTCAGGTTTCGTGGAAGTGAACTCGCCTCATACGCAGACCTGCCCTGGTCTCTATATGCAACCACAGCAGAAAGGCAAGATGGGAATTCAGGGGATTTTACAGAACCAGTTTTACCAGATAAGACATGGCACTCATGTCATCCACTTCTCTCTTTCTATTTCACTTCATTTTAATTTTACAGTCCTAAAAAAAAAAGTTGAAAAGGAATTCCAGTTACGGACACTCCTTCCACCATCTTTTATCATTTACAATCAGCGCTTTGTAAAATGATACTTGCCATCGTTTAAAATAGAAACCAGTCCCACACACGTCGCTTCTTCATTGTCGGATTAGATCATAGAATCTTCCCAATTCTGCACAAATGATTTCAAACAAGCCAAAGGTGAGCCGCAGTCAGATGACACCTCATTGCTCCAGAGTCATGAGATTTGTGGTGAACAAACTTGGACCTGGTTAAAAAGAAATCTACTAGATCACTTTACAGTTGTCTTCCTTCAAGTGATTCCTAACTCTCGTTAGTGGTTTCATGAAGTCATGAACTTGGCACTAAACCAATTTTTTTTAGTTATGTGAACGCTAAATTACTGGCAATAACAGGACATCTTTGTCTTGAAGTATTTATGATATGCTGACCAGAAATGCCTAATCGGAGATGACCACTAGTGAGAAGTTTGATTTAAGGTTTTTGTTTTGTTTTGTTTTTTGGTGGTCACTAAACAGAGTAATCAGCAGTTTTAGTCAGTCCAGTAAGCAAAGGACTTAAAGCAGACACAATTTCTACAGAAAAGGAATATAAATCCAAAATATATCGCTATATCAGCTTGTGCGATATGTGTATCGTAGACCGTGATAAGTGGTTACCTTGAGACACACATGCATAGACGGAGAAACCATTATGTTAAGTCCAAGCCCACACTGTTTTGTTTCCCAAAATACAAGTTCCTATCTGTCATCTGTTGAGATAACTTTCAATATCATTTAAGTCTTGACTTTTATGTAAATAAAACTGTTGCTTTGAAATAGAATTAATGTTTTTGTTGTTTACCTATTTGTTCAAGTCGTGTTATCATTGCAATATTGATCACTAATATTGCAAGTTTTCTTAATTTCAAATGAACTTTGTATGCTTTTGAGACCAGATGCAGTACTGGTATTTGAAGAAACAATTAAGTTGATTTACAACTCAAAAAAGTCACTCGGCTAAACAAGATAAAATCAGGCGATAAATTTGACCAATAGAAAGAAGAGGAAAAAAGTCAAGGACTCTCGCGTATATTAGCTTTAATGTGGTAAAAAAATATTCAAATTCCTACATTTTGCTTTTAAAACTAAATCTGATCTAAAGCTGCATCAGATCTTTGGTTTAGTCTGACAGAGTTCTCCATTTTTAATGTCCACATACTGGGTCAATACACAATGTCAGATCGCACGGATATTTGTTAATACAGCCGTTTAGACTCTTTCAGTCAGCTTGTTGTCCCCGTCAGGTGGGTCTGTTTAGTTTCCTGGTGCCTCTGCTCCCTTTCAGCATAAATTCTGTAGAAATAGTTTTGAAGTGTTTTATTTTTTAGACTTTTATTTTCTTTCAGGGGTCTTTAACCTCTTCCAATTCTGAACAATTTTTCAAAGCTCTTTCAATCATGTGATTCATGGTTTTCAGAGGGAGCCCAGATTATAGGGCAACACAGAATCAAAAACGAAGATTGAATTGTGAAGAAAATGGGTTTAATGCATCTGCATGAGTACCTCTAAAAAAGTAATGAAAGTAATGATTCAATTCTTTGGTTCTCTTTTTTACGCTGGACAAAGCTTTCTGCAATAACTGACTGACTCAATATGCGGTGTAAGATGAATTTCCCTGATGCAACACGTCGTTTACAGTCAGAAGGATTCTGGAGGCGTTAGCTGAGACTGCGGACCAACACAGACATACAAACACACAGATACGAAGGTTTCCCACACACCTGTTCTTCTCCATTTCATTGTGCGTAGACCTGCGAAAAAAGGACAAAAAAGAAGAAAAATCTTATTTGAATATCCGAGCAGGAAAAACAGAACCAATGATTAAACAAGCTTAGATTCCCCCTTCTTATGTGCCTGACTGCAGGGGAGCCAGCAGCAGCTGTGTGGGAGTACATGCAGACATAACAGCTGACGAAATGAGATTGCGGGTAAAAATGAAGTAAATTCTGGATATTTTGTTGCCTCAAGGCCTGAAGGATGGAGAGAGGAAGCTTTTTGTGAGGAGCACTTTTTGCCTACAGACACATGATGAAGCTAAGGGAGGGGAGAGGGGGGTAAACATAGTAACAGTAACTAGAAACACAAGACAGTACTATGCCCCTCCATTCTGGCTGATTATCCATTATACATGCAGTCCAGAGCAGAGTGGGGGTAGGGAAGTACACAGAGAAGGCAAGATGAGAGATGGAGGTGTGTTAGAGGCCAGTGGCAAACACATTCTGATTTAAATGGCTATCCTTCTCAGAGCATTGCACCAACGTACAGCCCCATTCTAACAAACAACAGTTTCTGCCCTTTCTCACTCCACTTTCTTTTGCTCCAGAGAGGCCCTTAAAGATGTCACCTCTTTTGACCCAGTCTCTGGCCCTTAGAAGGATTCCCGATCCCCAAAAAGCAGGTCCTTAAAACTGACATTGAGAACTGGACCGAGTGAGTGATGTCACTCATAGAAAATGGCTTTCTTCCAGCTCCAAGTCATTTGCCATATTTTCCCGATATGGACGCAGCCAAGTTGGAGTCAGAACATGTCAGTGAACAGAAATTGGTCCAAGTTGGACTGAGTCGATATTTCTCGCCAGTCAGGGGTGAGCTTGTCTGAAGTACACACCCCTACTTCTTGAAAATGGGCTGGTCGTTGGCTGCTATCCATCAAATGTTTCAAACAATCAACGTGGGCCATAGCAGGTACCACTTATTTTAATTGAGGCATTTGTTTGGCCAGTTTATGACTCAAATATGGGTTTAAACAAACAGAGCAAGAATGTTTTTTTCTGAAAAATAGATTGACTGACTACATTGTTTTTTTTGGCTTCTTAGAACGAGCAGATACTTCCTATTTGGAATGCGAGGGAGGAGGGCTCACTTAATGGTCATTAATTGAAAGGGGTCATAAAAAGGTAACAAGAAGTAAAGGCAGATACACAGAGCCACACAGAGCAAAAACAAGGTCAAGTGTAGATTTTAGAGAAAATGTGCCATGACATCTAGGGAAAGAGGTTAACCATGGGACGGAGAGAAGATCCCCTCCTGATTCCTGGGTCTCCTCCACCTCCACCTGACTCCCCACTTCCCCCACTCCACGTCTAAAAATAGACTACATTTGCAGCAACTCTAGACCCTTTACAGTCACCGTCTCAACATACATGCAGACTGTAAGAAAAAAGATTTGGATCCCACATTTAGAATCTTTTCCTGAGGACGTTAAGTCAGCTAAAACACTTGAAAAATCTTTCTTGCAATTTCCTTCTGGCGGTGAAGCGTCGCGGACATGACTGTCGTGTGGCTGAATGGCTATCATAGTGTTCAGCCAATCACCAGTGGTGCTCCCTTTCACTCTTGACCCTTTGCAGCCAGAGTACATTTCTGCACAGGGCAAACAGCCTCTGGTGACATAACAGCGCTGGCAGGAAACTTTCAGACTCTCCGCCCCTTCATGTTTTACCCCCCTGATGCTTTGGTGCAACTGAGGCCAGTTCATACTTGGAAGGAAAAACAAACGCATGACTTTTCCAACGCCAGACTGAGGATGCTCATGTTGATTAGTCCTGACTTTTTTGTGTATTCGACCCTAATGTTTTTGATTCAAGTGCTGAGGTTAACCCTATACAACGTGGCCAACTGGGCCTATAATGACAAACCTCACCTAAGATTAAAAAAGGTATTTTATTAGGAAACAGATTAATCTGAAAAGGCTGAAATAATCTACAATAAATGTGCGTTCCTGTGCATGACTGTTAGGCGAAAATTCAACTTAAAGCTTTTTCTTAAAGCCCGCTCCATTGGAAATGTGTTTTTAACATGTTCTTGTGGATTCTTTCTCATGATGGAGGACACAGAGATGGTTCTGTAAACCATTGGGATTTAAAATGCATTTCTGAGTATTTCTTTATTCAAATGGAATCAAGAGCAGACACAAATGCAGTTGGAAAAAGCTTGTAGCAGATACAAAGCTAAAATGACAATCCTCAAGTTCTTTGGTCTGCTCTATTTTAATGCATCCACCTGTAGACGACTAGCTCAGTGTTTTTCAACCTTTTTTGAGCCACGGCACACTTTAACCTTGACAAAAATCCTGCGGCACACCAGCATCCAAAATTTTTTTTAAAAAAAAGGAGAAACTCAGTCTGTATTGATCTAAAGCCCCTCTGCAATCTCAAATGCATTTTTGTGATAATTGTGGCAGAAAGAGCTGGAAGTTGCAGCTGTTTTTTCTAAAAGATGTAATAAAAGTTAAGTTATAAGATTTAAAAACTGGTTTATGTGTGTTCGTTGTGGTTTCAAGACGTTTAACAAGAAAGACTCATTGTGTGCTGAGACGCTGTCACTTTAACCTAATGCATCATGGGAGATGTAGTGCAAACAGCCGCCGAACACAGACAGACTCTCTTCTCTGAGCTTCAATATTTTGTTCACATGTTCCACGGTCTGATACCAGATCCCGCGGAAAGCTACACCGCTAAAGACAAGCTTTAGTTGGTATTTTTGTTCGAACTAGCGACTTTATGAACATAATCGGAACATGGAAGTGAAGACTTTAACCCCTTCTGATTGGTCCGACTGATGACATGCGATTAAGCCTCCAAGAATGATTGGTGGAGACAGTTAAAGGGGCGGGACTTTTCCGAAAACAGCTGAAGCTACGGTTTAATCACAGTACCATCATTTTTATCAAAATGTCTAATAGAATCAAATAAACACCAAAAAAAAGTATTTTACAATCTTTCATATTCCCAACTACTCAGTGTTTTATCAGGGCCTGTTTGGATGAACAAAGAGCTGATATCCTGGAGATGGGAAATGCTTTTAGATCACTTAATGAGGGCAATTTCCCTCACTGCACACCTGACCATCTCCCACGACACACTAGTGCGCCGCGCCACACTGGTTGAAAAACACTGGACTAGCTCCATATACGTCTTCATTTTCCTCATTTGGCTGGGACCTCGCTCACTACTGTACAGCTTCAATATTGCTCGCCATTTTTTTTAGCCCTGGTAATGACTGTTAGGGGTTGTAAGAGATTGTAAGGAGTAGTAAGGGACTATAAGGGATTGTAAGGGACTGTAGGGGTTGTAAGGGACTGTAAGGGGTTGTTCGGCGTTGTAAGGGACTGTAAGGGGCTGTAAGGGGTTTTAAGGATTTGTAAGGGGTTGCAAGGGGCTGTAAGGCGTTGCAATGGACTATAAGGAGTTGTTAGTCACTGTTAGGGGTTGTAAGGGAGTGTAAGGGGTTGTACAGCGTTGTAGGGGACTGTAAGGGCTTGTAAGGGACTGTAAGGGGTTGTACAGCGTTGCAGGGGACTGTCAGGGCTTGTAAGGGACTGTGAGGGCTTGTAAGGGGCTGTAAGGCATTTCAAGGGACTGTGAGGGGTTGCAAGGGGCTGTAAGGCATTTCAAGGGACGGTAAGGGGTTACAAGGGACGGTAAGGGTTTGCAAGGGGCAATAAGGGGTTGCAATGGGCTGTAAGGGGTTGCAAGGGGCTGTAAGGCGTTGTAAGGGGCTGTAAAGCGTTGTAAGGGACTGTAAGGGGCTGCAAGGGGTTGCAAGGGGCTGTAAGGCATTGCAAGTGACTATAAGGAGTTGTAAGGGACTGTAAGGGGCTATAAGGCGTTTCAAGGGACTGTAAGGGGTTGCAAGGGGCTGTAAGATGTTGTAAGGGACTGCAAGGATTTGTAAGGGGCTATAAGGCGTTTCAAGGGACTGTAAGGGGTTGCAAGGGGCTGTAAGGGGCTGTAAGGGGTTGTGAGGAACTGTAAGGGGTTGTAAGGGGCTATATAGCGTTTTGAGCTAGCGGGAGAGTGTGCCAATAAATAGAGGATGGGAAGTAGGAGGCAGGGTTACTTCATGGCAACTATGTTCAAGATAACAACTAGATTTTTGATTTCATTATTAAAAGACCACAGGGAGACCGGAGTGGGACTTTAATAAACTTCATTTCATATGACATTAATTATTTTTACTACCGGTACTTCTTTTTTGCCTAATTGCGTATTATTCTACACTCTAAAACTGAAAATACTTCTCTGTTCTTAAATCTAAATAGAAAATTGAAATCAGTGAATTGCTGCCCCATGACTCATTGCTCTACTTGTTCTTCAGCGAGACTGTTGGAGCCTCACCCGATAGAGAACTGTAAACCTGAACAACGAGTGTGATGAGCTCCAAGACTTGATTTGCCCGCACAACGAGGGTGGCAGGATCTCTGTGACCTTTCTGACACACTTTGTGGGTGCAGAGTAGACTGCACCAGTTTGGAATGGAAGTGTATCCGTAACGGCAAAGCTGATGTTCTCAACCGACTGCCAGCCAGAAAAGAAGCGAGCCAGGGAAGCACAGAAGGATGGAGGAGGTGAGAAGAGAGGAGAAAAAGTCTCAAAGCAGTATAAAAAGAGAGATCAGGGGGAGGGAGAATCTCTACTATGGACACAAACGCACACGTGCACACGAGGACCATGCGACTCCCTTCCCCCAAGATTTGCACATGTTCGCTTCAGGAACGGAGCAGAAAAACTGCTGGGGCAATCGAGCTGGAGGGGTGATATAAACACAAGGAGTTGACCTACATTCAACAGAAATTTAAAGCGCGTCAAAGATCAGTTAATGGTATCCCATTAACCCATTCAAAAGCAGTGCTGGTGCTAATAAAACGAAGCCCCACCCTGTTACAGAACACCCCATCGCCACGGCTGTGCAGGACATCTTCAGAGAACACAAAAGTCAAAGTTGATGCTCCCCAGCAGAAATTTTCCTTCACTCTGCAGGCCTAAAACTGTAGGGCAGCTCAGCGTGTTAAGACGTGACCTGTGGTGAAAGCACTGCTGCAGCTGAGCTGCATGGGCCTCTGACAGCTCGGTCACAGAGGAACATCAGACACGCTGCTGTTGGTCACAGAGCTGTCAGTCACAGCTGACACAATACAAATATTTGATTTAAAGAGAAGAGCCTCGCACGCCCTCATCCAGACACACAATCAGCATCTTTCAGTTCTGCTTCTGAGAAAATGATAAGCTTCTACCTAAATGTAGAAAATGAATTATTATTATTTTTTAATTTGAAAGGAAACATTTTCCAACAACATTTGTGAACCATACGTTTGATCTAAAATTTCAGCTTCGACTCTTTTCAACCATCTCCTGTAATTGACAGGAGACTAGTTTATCCCCAGTGACTTAACAACAGAGCTGTTCTTTCCAGGAGTGCCTCCTCTTTGTACATTATGTACTAACCCTACAGTAATCCACACACTCCTCTTCCTCCTGCTCCCGATTGTGGATCAGAACTGCATTCCAACGGAGGAAAACAGCGGTTCTGTATGCTGTTGCAAAAATCCATTGATTAGCAGAATTCTGATTACAGGCTCTGAATGCCTTTGTGTTGATAGTGACGGGCTGAAAAGTGCCCGGCGGTCACCTTGTCGTGCTGAGAGGCCGTTCACCTAAGGCCAAATTTGAGTTTGCTGCTGTCAGTCACACTGTCTACCGAGCCCCACGTAAAGTCTAAACATACTCCTCAGCCAGCACACACACACCGTGTCATGGGGCACCTTTTTGTGTGGATCAAAATTGTTTGACATAAACAATTAGGCTTCTATTTCCAATTCCATTTAAGGTTTTTTTTTAATATATATGTTAACGATCTCCTAATTTAGTGATCAAAGAAAGTTCTCTAAATATACGTTCCTGTTTTCCTTGACAGTTTGATCTCATGGTTCCTCCCTGCAAAGCCGGAATAATAAAAGCCAGAATTAACAAGCTAAAGGCAGAATACGGACAGGAATCTGTAAGAATGAAGTTTCTGTCTGCAAAAGCATGATATTATGAGCTACATCACTTCTCAAACTTCTTTTGTTCGGTCACAACTGTCTTCACGTCCCACCACTACATTTCAGTCATTCTGAGGTGGAGATTTAGACTGGCTCATTTCAAAACATTGACTTGCCTAACTTTGTTGTTTTGCTAGAAACTACCCCCATGAGTCATTTTCAGTAAGTTAAACTGTCATACCAACAGTGTTTCCTTTTTATCCTGATGCAGTTATGGTGAAATGTCTCAGTTTTTGTCATTAGTCAATAAGAAACAGTGTTCAGGTGGTCTTTTAGATTGATCAATATCATCCGGAGGAATCTAAAGCTGTTTCTTAAAGATCCACTGTGATAAAAATCTGTTTTTGTGTTTTTAACATATTCTTGTGGAATTTTTCTCATGATGGAGGACAAGTATAAAGACAATCAAGCTTAAAATTGAATTACTGACATTTAAAAACTATTGCATTTGTGACGTAGAGAAAACACTGGACAGGCCACACCCTCCCTGCTCCGCCCTATGCACGTCTTCCATTTCCTCATCAGAGCTGACAGCTGCCTCAAAACTGTACGGGGGGATAGCTCCAGGATTGATCGCCATTTTTGTTGCTCCCGTAATGTTAGGGTAAGAGTTTGAGAGGCTGTAAGCTAGAGCATGTAAACAGATGGATGATGGGAAGTAGAGGTGGCTTACTCCACGCCAATCGTCCCGCCCACATTTCAGAGGTGAATTTTGAATGAACATTTGATGCTCTGCAAAAAACTATGTTCTAAAAAATGACACAGGTTTTTGGATTTTGGCTAATAATGGCATAACCATAATTAAAAGACCACTGGTAACGCTTTGACAATAGATCAAACGATGACTGGATTGGGACTTTAAAGCATTACTCCTAAAAGTAAGAAATTCTCACTTCAACATTTATTCAAAAATAAAAATGTAAAACCTGCAGAGTAATAAATTTCTACATTTTAGTCATTTTTGTTCAATTAAAAACCCAAATTTGAACATACCTGGTTGGTTTCAGGTTCTATTAAGCTATTAAGAAAATATATAAGATTTGAAAAACACATTTAATTGCAGCAGGCCTGTTGAAAGAGGAGATGTAATAAAGCTAACTAACAATAAAAGAGGGTGTGATAAACCGGCTGGAGAACAACAACAACAAAAATAAAATAATGACGTCTACAAATTCATGGCAGCAGACTTCACCAAGGGGACACTTCACTGTGAGGCTCTCAAAAGCAGCTCCCACATGGACACAGGAAAGGCTCCCAAAATAAAACCCAACAGAAGGAGGAAATGTGGCCAAAACCGTTGAAACAAATGGGCGATAGCAAGAAACAAGATGAGAGCAATCTGTGACGGGGAGGAAAACGTCAGAAATATTATAATGATATAATTACACAATGATGGCCTAATAGAGTAATAGAGACTCAAAAAGTTGGGGGAAATATTTTATCGCAGTAAAAAAAAATCTACTCAAATAATTTAAAGCACTGTTTAGATTGAAAAACAAAGTGATTTAATCGTGACCCCCTCCAAGAAATGGTTTTAAAAAATACATTATATCAATTTTAGCAAGAATGTACAGTGACATAGTTGTACTGGACTGATGACAAAAGTCTTTATCGCAAAAGAAGATGAATTAGGACACTAAATAAACACAGAAAGATATTTTGACATGGAAAGCACCAAAATCCTAAACTAACTTGAACTCATCATGTTAGAATGTTTTCCAGGAAGCCAATACTCTGACTAAATCAGATTTAATTCAATTTTAACTGAACAACAATTGTTGAAAGGGGATAATTTGTGATGTTTTTTGAATCGTGGTGTTCAGACACTGTTGGAGTTAACATGCATCCAAATGAAGGTCCTATTGTGAATGAGGAAATATTCAAAATACTCTGTTTGCATGTGCTCCAAGAACAAGATTATTCTGGTTTAAAATGTTTCTGTTACGGTCAGAGGGGGTTTTATAACAACTGTTTCCCCAGAGAGGGAAAAACCTTTTTCACAGATGATCTTTAGGCTAAATTTCCAGTATAAACATTAATAGTAAATCTACAAATGGAACATTGCTGCACATGTAAAAACAGGCCTACCTTTTTTATCCTCTTTTGTCGTTCTATTGTCACATTTCCTCTCCACTAAATAGGTTTGTGTTCAAATCAGAGCTTTGACATTTTGATTTTTCTTCAACACAGACTCTTGTCACATGATTTCAAACGCTTTTACCTGCTACTTATGTTTTTCTTGCTTTTGCTTTTCCTTTTCAGGCTTTCCCTCTCTCTGCTGCTGCTGCTGCTGAATGGTGGCATGGAGGCATAGCCGTGTTCAGCTTCTGCAAACAAACAAACAAACAAACAAACAAACAAACAAACAAACAAACAAACAGTGATCACATGTCATCATTCATTTCTGCAGATACTGCTACAGTTAGGGCATGCCAGAAGGCTGCAAGGTGTGCACGCGGCTCTCTTTATTTTATTGCTTATGTGCAAGCATGCTGTATTTTCACACAGTATCCCCACACCCCCACCCCACACCCCAACAGCCTGGATAATGATGTCATCGTAAACTGGAATAAACCCCACAAGCAAACCAAAACATACGGAAAGGAGGAGATTTCCTGCAAACAGTGTCTCCCTGCATCTGATTTCCACGATTTATTCATAAAATATTTGACTATTTAATTGATGTTTATATGCCAAGTATGAAGCTGTACATTTCCTTACTTGTGGGGGAAAAGTAAACCCTGCAACGATGCTTATCTGAGTCGGTAACTCCACCATGTACTAAGAATTAAAGTGCCCAAAAGGCGCTTTGAAATCACGTGAACCGATTGATCATGTGTGCAAACACAGTCTTTGTTAATGTTGGGGGGGGGGGGGGGGTCACAAAGCACAGAATGTAAATATGCTTTATTTACCTCGTTCCCTGCGATCCAGATACTCGGCTGCTTCGATCAACATCTGCACCATTCCGATCGCCGCCATTTTCAACAATAACTGGGATATTCTAGCAATCCGATGAGGGATTCCGTGACTGTACACAGCGTTCCTCCTCTCACGTCCAGCCCCTCAGCTGCTGTGATGCTCCGGACGGTTTTCTTTTTAAAAGGCGGCGTGAAACGTTAGAGGGCTGTTCTGCTGGGTATCAGCGGGAGTTAAAGGTCCCAGATTGTCTTTTTTTTTTTGGTTAAGAGCTAACGTTGGTGTCAGTTAAAAGCTGTTTGAGAGAGGCAGTAGTAGCTAGCTAATCAAAGCTAAGGCAAACCTTCCTCCTAAAAAATTAAGAAATATATAATATAAAAGGTTCCTTATCTTCTATTTGGGCTAATTTAGACGCTTTGAGAAAATATTGGCGAAAAATCCAGAGAGACTTGTCAGTAAATGGATGCTGATTGGCAAACAAAAAAGACAGGAACAGATTCGCGGACACTAGGAATTAAGAAAAAAAGTAAAAAAGAAAAAAAAGAAAGTTCTTGACGGATTTGCTGTATCGGCTAATCGAGAAGAAAATCCGCCTGTTGAATTGTCACAAACTTAACTGGTGTGACATTGGTAGAAAAAAAATAAAATTAAATTAAAAGCTTGACGAAACGACGATTCTTTTCAGTTTTATCGGTTTCGGAGCAGACTAGCTTACTGCTGGTTTATCGCTCGTGACACGCCACGCGCTTCGTTTGACACGCATCAGTTTAAAAAGAACGTCAGTTTATCAAAGTGCTTCCAAATACTGGCTGGTTGATGTAGACAACAGCAACACACTGTACTCTCCACGAAGCCTCTCAGTACTCTTCTGTGATTGGACAGAGCCGATTGGAGGTCGAGTGCCTATTGGGCTATTCAGGCATCAATCATTTAAAGGGGCGGAAGTGTCTTTGCAGTTAAGGAACTGCTTCGAAATCGCAAGCTGCAATCCGTATATTGTGGTTGGAGATTTAGTTAAACGCTTGTTAGCTATTGGGCTACTAAACCAGACAAACTAAAGCGATAGCTCCCTTTTTGGAGTCAAAATCCCGTCTGTTTACGCTGCATCGTGGTGTTGGGCTATGATTGGTTCCTACAGTTTCACTTCCTGTATTATTCCTCCCTTTATTGGTTATGTACGGGTGTGACATCGCATAACCACGCCCCATTACAGTAACGTGGCAAAGTAACGAAACTCGTTGACAAAAATTGAGGAAAGGATTAATGTTTGATATTTTAAGATAGCTATCTAAAAAAATGATATCAACCGAAAATCAAAATACAAATAAAAATTAAGCAATTTAAACAAAACAAGTATTCATTATTTATATAAATACTTGCGTAGCCACATCTAGGTGTGGGATTTTTGTTATAAATTTAGTGGAATTACTGCACCATCCAAATTTAAAGTTAAAAGCTCTTAGGACAATATCTAAACAATGTGATTTCATACAAAAACACAGCTTGACTATTTTCTGTTCAATTTCAAAGGTAGCCTTAGTGACAACTAATAAACAGCCATACAACAATGAGTTAAAATCTAAGTTGGTGCAACAACAACTCAAATCAATGCTCTAATTCATTTTTTTTAAAATGTAAAATACTTTAGCTCTACCTTTTAATGAATACAACTTTTTCCATCATGTGTTTCTAGCTTCTAATCAAATTCTCATTGCACAGCAGCACATGCATTTTAAACGTTTGTGTTCTGCTCTATTTAATCCATTGTTTGCTCTTCCGAACTTTAAAATGCAGTGTTTTAAATAATATAGAGTCTAAGCGTCATCATTCATTTTTTCACTACCCTTTTTTCCTTTTAAAAAGGTTAATGTACGTGCCTTTGTTTGCCGTTACCTTCTTTGTTCAGTCTCAGAGACATCGCTTCTGGGTTTGTTGAACCAAAACTTAAAACCAACTTCAGCTTTTATTTATTTTTTTTTAATTTTTTTTTACACAGTGACATGCACTCATCTCTGCTGTTGTATCTTATGTTGAATTTAGAAATCAATGTTGCTCCCTGACTTTGCTATCCCCACAATAATGTTCCCCTGATAGGTTTGGTCAAACCAATGGAAAGACCACAGAATGTTCTGGATGTGTTTAAGTGTACATCTGCCAAATTCCAAGTTAAAGTTATAATTTTTTATTATTTCATACACATCAATTTAAACTCCTGCATCATTTTTCCAACGGTATTATAAATTTATTTGAATATTCTACTGCTTTGTAATGCTTTAAACGTATTAGAAACTTTCATTTACAGTTTTTCTCAGTCGCTTTAGTACAATTCTCAGATCAGAATGAAACTCCCAAAACTATTTGTTCAATCTTCACATCATGATGTCACTTGTGCACATCATATAAGCAGTTTCTCACTTCTTTGAACAAGTTGCAATTGCTTTGGTCCATCCATGCAAATGATTACGTACAATTCTCTGCTCTTTGCTACATTATCAATTGTTTATGTCATGTTGATGAAAATGTATTCTATAGTTCACTGTGCAATAGTCTTACTCCTCAAAACACCTAATCATTAGTTCATCGTATAAGTCATTAACTGCAAAATGGTTGACCAAGTTGTCATAATGTGACAAACATATTTCACTGCATTGCCAGAGAGGATATTCGCTGTGATGTGGATGAGAATTTGTGGCCTAACAAACAGGAACGACAAGAAGTGTAGGAAGACCTCACCAATTCCTACTGCACTGCCTGTACTGTTGGACAGAATATTGTCCTATCTTTTTTCCCCTTTGTGTTACTGTCTGCAGTGGGTTTTTTCTATGTTGGTATGACATGGTCTGTCAACAAATTACAATATGAACAATAAAAGTGTAAATGTGAATCTTGTCCAGTCTCTTGCAATCAAACAAAAAAGGTGTAACTTACATTTTACAATAATTGTCATCAAAACTTTAGCCATAGTTTACATCAGAGCCTCCCTCTAAAGTACACACTTATATTGACAACATGACTAAGTAATTGGATGGAGTCTTGTTCGTAGACAATGACACAAGGACTTGACATTCTGATGGCACTGACATGTTCAATGACAAAGACTTAGTTTTGAGAGATGAACTAAAGATTTTGAGCAAGTTTCAGGATTTTGCAAGAAATCCAGTGTTTTGCTGTTTGTACAAATTGTTTTGAGAAATGCACACACGTATTTGCAAACATCAATTCTGATCTGAGAAATGCACTAAAGCGAATGAGAAAAACTGTAATGCCAAACATCTATAAAAGTGCAGCTACAAAATATGACCAGCAGGTGTCACACTATGTAAAAAAAAACATTCAAGCAGACTTTTTGTTTTTTGAACAGTTAACATAATTTATGTGTAGATCGCAGACCTAAATAAAAAATGTGCATTTATTTACGTGGTTTAGGGTTTGCAAATGTATACTTTTTTTAAATTGTAGTTAGAGGCAACACCAATGAAATGCAGGGCTCCATTACAGAGTTTGGCTCAGAATCAGAATCTAAACCTCAATCTTACCTATACTTTAGGATGAGTAGCAGTATATTTCTGGTTTTGCTCATGAACAAAATATTTCTGGTTTCCATGAACAACAAAAAAAGCCTCTTTACACCTCTGATGACATACAAAGCTAAAAATGCTCAAGCAATATGACCAAGGGCTCATTTCTTTCATATAATGGCACAATATCAATACTTCACAAAATTTAATCTGGTTTCTACTCATGGGAGCTCAATGTTAAAAAAAAAGAAAGAAAGTAATACTTTCAAAGTCTTGCAGAATTAATTTTGCTGACATTCATCTATAACATTTTTCCACCTTGCTTTTCACGTCAAAAGTTAGTCCTTCATACAATAAAAAGACTGTTTCAAAGAAGAATAAAGCATCAAAACAAACACAGGAGTCCACATCAACCTGACCTCACAGTCAAAACCGTCCAGCAAATCTCAGTTGAATCTCAGAGCTGACAGCAGTAAAGAGGTAAGCCAGCCCGGCCTGCAGTGGCTGTCGCAGACTTTGATTTACTCTCCTGAACATTTTAACTCTTACAGAAATGAGCAAACCACCGTGAAGCAGGACCAGCATAACCACTGAGGGAAACTAATGTGGTGACCAGCAGTTGACCCTGTGACCTTAAAAGGCCTTCAGTGGGTTTGGAAAATGATTGTTTAGATGTAGACAGAAGGCTCATGTTATCCAGGATTCTTTTTCATGTACACCTCCTAGTGGCCAGGATGTGGACACAAACATTATCCTGGTACGCTGATACATGAAGAAGAAATCAACAGAGGCCAACAAACATAACTACCATGTGGCTCTAGCAGTTTGAAATGCCCTCAATATCAAATTAATTTGATTTCTAGAGCACCTTTCATGTAAAAAGAACAGCTCACAGTGCTTTACATAAAAACAAAGACGTTTTCCACTGCAGGACTTTGATTTGGACCAGTTTGCAATCTCTCTGTGATTTCCGTTTGGATCTTGAGGCGGTTACATTTAGAAATCAGAGCGCTCTTACATTCGACACACATAGAATATAGCTACGTAAATAATTTGAATTTAACACAGAATGTCCTTAAAAAGGTCTTTATTAATAACAATGCTTGACGAAAAGCAATAACACATAATTCTCCATCAGCACCAACTGTGAATGACTGCAGGAGCAACTATTTACATTTTGTGTTCACCTGGAAAAACCAGGGACTGGGGTCTAACAGGAGCACTCGGCTGCAAAAAGAAACATAAAACCAAACACAGAAAAAAGCAGAACGTTTGTGACAATTCAGGCAATGAAGTCCAGTGGTCTGTTGAATCCCCCTTTCCTGTTCATGTACTGTCTGGAAAGAAAAGAGAAGACGCCGTCCTCAATACAACATTACTCCAAATGTCACTAAACCCATGAACCTAACCTGCAGTTCAATTAGGAGCAAAGATGTTTTCTTTGACAAATTTCTTAATAAATGTTTTTTCCTCACAATTAGATTCAATATCTGAACACTGTTTGGCTTTGATCAGCAGCTACATTATATAGATGGACTCCAAGTTGAAGATTAGAATTACTTTTTTGAATTAGTGTAGATAAGATAAACATATTATAGTTATTGCTGCATTTCTTCAAATGCCAAATAATGCAGAGATTTAAGCAGATGAGTGGAAACAAAGGAACAGACTTGCGGTTTGGTAGGCAGCAAATACCAATTTATAGCTGCAACTCTTTTTTTAACAGAACTTTAAAGACATGACTTGATATTTGAGCTTTAAACATTTTCAATCTTACTAATGCTGTACAGGATGTTTAAAGTATGTTACAGCTGATCAAAGCTGTGAAAAGGCTAAAATAAAACATTTAAAATAATCTGAATACATTTGCTAACATCCCAATATTTTTTATAAATGATCATTTGAAGAAAAGCCATGTTTAAATATCATTAAAGGTCTGGTGGGACAAAAAAAGGGGGAAGGGATAAAGGCTAAAGTATTGTGTGCATACCTGTATTTTCTTTTCAAAGTAATGTTAACAGCATGCGCATTGACAGATCCATCAGTTTTCTTCCCCTGAGTGAAAAGAACAACATTTTAAAATGACACACTCTCTAGTTCCAAGCTGGTTTCAAGCAGCCTATGAGCAGTGGAAGCCGCTCTTTGTTCAGTCTAAGGCGGGGGCCTGAAACCTGAGGCTCCTGAACACATGTGGCTCTTGAACCTCTGCATCGTGGCTCTCTGGTTTAATATAGAAATTAATAACGTTTTTAACATTTAAAACGCAACATACTTTTGAATTTCTAGATTTATAAAGTGAAACAAATCAGTCAAACTTTATTCAACTTCTTCACAAACAGTTGAATCACAGTACATATTACTGCACCAGGCTCCTGACTACAGTACCCATAATGCTTCAACAAACCATTCAGGGGTTTGTAATTTATCAAAGTTGTACTAAAACATTTTTGACAGAATCTGGAGCGCTGTGTACCACAAAAAATAAATTGGAGATCAGTAAGCACAGCTGGAATTCATACATAAAACACGTCAAATTATGAGGGTGATTTCCAAAAACTACGGTAAGGGTTAGTTCTAATTGTTGAATTTCTGGCTGAGACGTACAGACAACAGTTATAAAAATGTACATGTGTTTTTTTTCACTGCTGAAATAACACTGCCCACTACTTAACTTGCTTCATTGAGATGATCCTATGTGGCACAGGGTCTCTTATTTTGAAAGGAACTCATGTGAATCTCTGTTAAAAGTCAAACTTTTTCATATTTAAAAAAGGCTATTTTTTCTTTGTGCTTTTTATTTATGTTAAAAATCAACAGTTTTTATATTTATAAAAATAGTAACAACATAAATCAATACAAAGCAGTTACTTCTTTTTCTAAAGGGTGAAGTCAGACTTTGTGGCTCCTGCTGGATTGTAATCAAGTAAGAAATCGACCCAAAATGCCCCTTAAGTGTTGAAGATTGCAGACGTCTGGTCTACACTCTCCTGATGTCAGCTCTCAGCACCACTGACTGCAGATTGCTCTGTCTGTAGTTCATGCTGCACTGCAGCATCCAGTCACCAATCGTGTGGAAAAGATGTGATGCAAGGAAAACTCCAAAATCCACCAACATAATCAAATAAAGCAAAGGCTGTGTGTCTAAGCTTATGCTTAAGGTGCAGAGACACCGTATCTAGGCAATGTTCCTAAAAATGTGCAAACTGATGTTTGTTTTTTTTTAACTGCATCCAACCACAGTTAACACGCATAGGAAATAGCAACATTTATCAAAACAGATCTATGAAAACAGGCTGTAAAAATAGTTTAAAATGTTAGTCAAAGGGAAACTGCTCCCTTCTCCAACCTGCCTTTAATGGTCTTTGGTGGAACTGCAATATTTGGTCATTCCTGATGAATGCTGACTTAGTAAATGGGTTATGGGGGTTTGTATTAAGATGAGAGAGGAGGAGTCATTTATCTGCACTTCTGTTCTATTTTACTGCACGTTCAATGATGAATTCACAGTCTGATAGACGGCAGGAACCACTAAAACAACAAATAAATAATACTCCTAATGCCTAAGCTAATATTTCCCTAACATTCACCGTACCTTTGTTGAATCGAACGTAGAAAATCCCATCAGCTTCATCATTTCAATTTCTTCCTCTGTCTTACCCTGCATGTCCTCCGCTGTGAAACAAACAAAAAACAAATACAAAAAAAGGGTGCTGTTAACTTTGTCTCCAGCGCAACAGGATATATCATTTTGGAATATTATGCCTTCATATAGTATTCAGTATCTCATACCTGAGATCTGAATGGGCTTTGCCGACTTTGCCTTTGAATCTTTGCGTTCATCTTCCAGTTTCTGTCGTGAAGGAGAGATAGAGGAGGAGCGTTGTTGTCGTCTGGGAGGAGTTCTGCAGGACAAACAAAAGATGGAGGAGGACATCAAACATTCCACATGTGCAGTGGACTCCATAAGACTAATCTGTCCCATCAATTTTACTACAAGCAGACAGCCTCTGCTTGATAGAAATCTGCACTTCCTCCCTCAAGCGAGTCACAATTAGATTAGTCTTCAATCAGGGAGTGGAATAATTAGGAACAAAATGAGTCAAATTAAAGAACTGCACCTTTCTCTTATGTTTCTTAATGGTAACTTCCAATGAAACCTGATTGAACCTCAAGTGACCACAGTCCAGAATAGTGTGGAAGAGCATTTGGAGTAACGTTTACTTTTGAGTCATGAGAAGAGCAGCCAAAAGACAAACAACAACAAGGAATCACCTGAGACCACCGAGAAGAATAGACATTGGAACAGACTATTATTTTTATAAAAATGTCTTCAAGTTTGTTGATCAAAAATGAATAAATGATGGAAATAAATCCACAAATAAGATTTGAAACATAAGGGGAAAAAATGACTCGATTATCAAAAGCTCATAAGGCAAACTGACCTTGAACGCCTCCTATGGGGAGAGCGAGAGCGAGTCCTGCGGCGGTCTCGGTCCCGGTCTCTGTCTCGAGAGTGGGAGCGGTCTCTGTCCCTTCGTCTTCGCTCACGTTCCCGTGAGGTAGTTCGAGACCGTCTCCTATCTGACAGAAAGATTACAAACAAGCATTCATATGAAATCCCTTTAATATGGTTACATGTAGTGAAAGTTTCTCCTGTTGATGCATTCAGCTAAATAAATGATACCTATAGGTTCTTTGATCTTATGTAAATAAACAATTAACATTCTTTTGGTTAAATAAACAAAACAAGATCTCTGAAATGTTTTAAAATTATCCATCCATCTATTTTCTTCTGCTCATTCAGGACCGGGTCTCTGGGAAAGCAGTCCAAGCAAAGATGCCCAGACTTCCGTCTCCCACTTGCTCCAGCTCCTCTGGTGGGACCCGGAGGCGTTCCCAGACCAGCCGAGATATGAAATCTCTCCAGCGTGTCTTGGGTCTTCCTCAGGGTCTCCGCCCAGTGGGGCATGCCTGGAACACCTCCCCAAAAAGGCGTCTGGATGCTGTGGGAGCGTCTTGGCTGTCAAGTCTCTGCAGCATCACGTGGCAATCGATAACTGTACCACTGGACTGACAGACTGGGGTGATGGTTCCCCTTTTCAAGAAGGGGGGCGAGAGGTTACAACTACCAGGGAATCACTCTCCTCAGCCTCCCAGGGAAAGTCTATGCTAGGGTACTAGAGAGGGGAGTCCGTCCGATAGTCAAACCTCAAATCCACAAACACAGTGCGGTTTCCGTCCTTGGTTCGCATAGCAAAAGGGTGGACCTGTTCCCGCTGCGCATGTGGGGACCACAGGATTTCCTCTCTGCTCTGTGCAGAGGATGTTGTCCTGTTGGGTTAGGATTAACGCCTCGGGGTCCCCCCAGAGGATGTGGCCGGAAGAGGGAAGTCAGCGCATCTTTGCTTGGACTGCTGCCCCCGCGACCCCGTTCCAGATGAGCGGAAGAAAATAAATGGATGGACATTTAATGTGATCTCTTTAAACCGTTTTAGTGGCTAATATTTGTATATATCAAACTATATAAAGCCTGAAAAACCACATGGTCAATTTCAAAGATAAAAAATTCAGAGCATCCCTTCAACCATGTTTTCTTGACTGTGTGAGGAAGCTGGAGTATATGGCATAACCTACACAAGCACAGCAAAAGATAATAATAAATACTCCACAAGAAGTCAAGCTCTTCCAAAAATGTATTTCAAGGGTGTACTTTAAGTGTAATGATTTAAAACAAAAATCATCGAAATGTAAACTCTGTAAACACAAAATTGAATGTATAAAATCTCGCAAACACACGGGCTTGGACAAGTTTGGACAGTTGTGGGTAACACAACAAGTGCCGTGATTGGATACTGGTATGGAATCAAAAGAGTAGAGACAATACATAAATTATTTCAAAAATAAACGACACTTAAAGGCTGACCTAGATGTAATGTTCTCATTGAAAATTCTCTCAGTTAGTTGTATGCAATTAGGAGACATTCACGAACGCAGCTTCAGAAACGTTCTAGTAGAATGGGTTCTAGAAACTTCTGGCGCAGGATCATCATCATTCTAGTCTACACACTTCACGACAAAAAGTAAGAACAAACATAAATTACAGAAACCAATTTACAACGTTTCTATCTCTTTCGAACTGAAAAAGAAGTAACTGCTTTGTTTGTCCTCGTTTTATTTTATCCCGAAGAAAAAAACGAAGTGGTAACGTAAGCTAATGCTACTTTAGCTTGCTATCTCAGCTTGTTTACCTCGTCTTGGAGGGGTTCGACTCCTGCTTCTTCCCATTTCCGGACACTTCAGATGCTGTCTTCACGAATAAATGACCAAATATGTTCAAAATAAACTCTGAAACGCACTCTATCTATGGTGTGTATCACGCTTCTAAATGCATCAATGGAATTGTCCGTGAGACAACTCTTCTTCTGGACTCAGGATTTGGATTTCAGTAAAGTCTTGAGCAGAGCGCCCTCTTGTGGGCGCCCCACAGTACAGTGGAGCTGTCAATTACCGGGAACTTTTTTGTTTTAATCTTGAAACTGGAAAAAAATCTGTATTTTAAATATAAATCTAATTAGTAAAAAAAGGCATTGAAAATTCTGACTTTAATCTCAGACTTCTGAGATTGAAGTCAGAATTATATATTTTATTTTGCATTACTGCATTGCTTTATTAGGGACTTGA
Source organism: Oryzias sinensis (assembly GCA_037389245.1). NCBI lineage: Eukaryota > Metazoa > Chordata > Actinopteri > Beloniformes > Adrianichthyidae > Oryzias > Oryzias sinensis. The sequence goes on along the minus strand of CM074495.1, from coordinate 24,136,499 downwards.
CCGTATTTGACCCACTGTTTACCAACAAGCCCTCATCTTAGATTTAGGTCTATGAATCTGCATTTATTCATTTATTATTTTACAAATGTCTATGTGTCCAATAAGATCAATCCTAATGATATGTTCTTTAAAGAGATTGTGCTTCCTTTATTTAAGCACAAAATACTGTTATGTGCAACAAATTTAGTATAACAACACTCAAAATATTCAGTGGTAGAAAATGTTTTTTCTATTAGCAAATAGCAGAGATGGATTTTTTTTTTAAATTAAGCTGCAACCATAAAATCTCCGTTTTTTGACATCCTCAAAAAGGGACCCAAAATACAGAAAAAAAAACTGCACCTTTAATAGTCCCATTTTCTATGGGATTATATTTTATCTAATCCATTCTAGTTTTGACCCGTACGGTCTTATAAAAAGCTCATTTATTTCGTACCTTATATCCCTATGTTAAATTCACTATTGTATCTAGAAATGTATTTAGCTCATTGGATGTTATTCTTATCTAGGATTTAGGAATATATGTGCAGAATCATAAATGCAGCATTGGAACTGCTTTATATCTAGTCCATTTTGTAAATGTCATGAGCCGGTCTTTTCCAATTTCAAAGCAGTTATGACAAAAAATTTTCTTAGAGCCAAGCTGCCCAGAACCAGAAAAGACACTGAGATGACTTAAAATCAAACTTGTCCTTTAATGACCGATAAATGGCAAACTTGCGATGCTCACGTACACATTCTAATAGAAAATAACAAGAAACCAACATTACATCAGCATTTCAATAACAGTTACTGATTCTAACAGAAAAATGTCACTGTAGAGTCATTTTGCACATTAAAATAAAGTGGAATGTTTAGTACTGCCAGTGTCTTTCATCACCAACTGTCTTACTGCATTGAAAAGCCACAAATGTTGAGCTTGATCACTTTGGGTTTTTTTTAATGAGCATTCAAAGCAGGTTAAGGTTTTGCTAGTTTTTCAAGTTCCCTTTTCTCATCTGCTGAAACATTAGGCTGAGAGTGATCCACAAAACTAGCGTTCAGCTGAGCACAGAGTCTGTCATCACACATTCACGTGTACTGCTCTTGTGCTCACAGATTCTACCAGAAACATCTATCTGACAGCTACAGCCAAATGCTAACTAAGAGATGTCTATCATGAGTAACAGTTGTGACATGCGTGAATGTGAATCTACAGATGTGAAATGATTTTGAGACACCACCACCACCACCACCACCACCACCTACACGGAGAAAAAATAAATAAATAGGTGTGGCAGCTGCTCCAGATCAGCGTCTGTCAACTGTCATGACAGAGAAGTAAGGGATAGCAGCAACTCAAAAGAATAACAGAGGAAAGGATCATCAGGAATGAAACTGTTGATTTACTCTGGGTGACGTGAAAATCAAAAGTGGTGCTCTGAAACCTGCTTGAGATGAACCACAGCAAACATTAAAATCAGTGGTACAGCACAACACATGGTGTCTGTGAAGACGGTCTGACGCCATCCGGTCCATGTGCTGCACTAAAGTACTAAACTGCATCGGGGGCCGATGCATCGGAGAGACGCACTCAGGTCTCTGCTTTCTCCTTCTGCTTCTTGCTCTTTTTCAGAAACATTGGAGGCTTGAATTTCTTTTTCTTCTTGGACGGGGATTTGCAAGGCGAGCCCTCCGGAGTCCCGCCTTGCGGTTTAGTGGGCGGAGCTGCAGGCGTGGAGGTGTCGTTGGTTGTGAGAGCCTTCATCCCTTTCTCCAGTTCTTCTGTCAGCTGCTTCTCCTCCTCACCTCCATTCTGCATGGTGGGAGAGTCTGTCTTTGTCTCCACTTCTGCAAGTTTTGATAAGAAAAGAGAAGAAAAAGGGTTCATTATTATAGAGTACTAAGCAAAGACAGCAGGTCTGCAGATGAGGAGTGCATGCTGCATGCAAAGCTACATGCTAGATCAGAGCGAAATGACTCTGGAGGATGAGAGATGGTTGAACATGGAACATTGTCCCATCCTTTTTCTTTTTACACTCTTTGAATGAGTCTTTTTGCAAAGCATCAAAGGGATCGATCAGTGGTTCCAAAGCATTCTGTAGTACTGAAGTCAGATACTGCCACGCTGGAAAACGAAAAAAGCTCCTTTTTAACCTAGACAACATAGTTTGTCCAAAGTAAATGAACATATTTAGAAAATAACTTTTTCTTTTGAAACACTGATGATGGGGACAACTTTGATTATCTGCATATGTGGAAACAAGTCTGGATCCTGGACAGAAACTGATGGATTTGTTGTTTAATGGGAACATCCTGATGGATTTATTTCTTCTAATGTAGATAAAGATGATGATACTAGATCAGGAGTCTTTAACCTGAGGCTATGGAGACACATGCGGCTCCTCCATCCTGCTCCTTCGTGGCTCTTTGGCTTTGAAGGAACATTCGAACGATTTCAATATATAAAGCGTTTTTAGCGCATTTCTTTTTGTTAATTACGTTTTTTTCAGATATATTTTGGATTTTAATATGACAGATCACTGAGAAAAATAATAAGAGTGGTTTATTATTGGATTAATGATATATATATATATATATATATATATATATATATATAT